>JANHZU010005707.1:296343-307859 GCA_032468055.1 Acrochordus granulatus | reverse complement strand
AGGAAATGTCTGTTGTTAGTGTGGTTGGGTGGGGTTAAAATTAGATGATGGTGGTTGTTTTTCAGATCCGCAGTAGAACACATTCAGGTCTTCTGCTAGTTGATGGCTTTCCTAAACGGAAGGTGAAGAACTCCTGTAGCCAGTGATGTTCAGTAGGCTTCTCCATAGAGAAGCCGAATCATTTGATAAAAGTTGATTTTTTAAGCTTTTCAGAATACAGTAGTTCTTTTTTGCTATTCTGATTTCTTTTGTCAGTGTGTTTCTATCCTGGTAATAAGTGTCTTATCCCTTGTCTTGTAGGCTTCTTGTTTGTCATGATAAAGTTGCTTGAGTTTCGCTGTGAACCAGGGCTTCTTGTTGCTGTATGAGCGAAAGGCTGTGGTCAGCACACACATGTCTGCAATAAGAAATAGTCAAGGAGAGTGAGAGGAATCAGACTTTTCACAAGAAAGCATGTCAGTTGTACAAGTTATGACATGAGCTGTATGTTCAGTGAGTGAGGCAATCAACACACTGACAGGATATCCCAGCAAGGCAGATCTGGTTTTGATTGGGGGACACCAATTCTGATCTATCAAGATAACGCTCAGCATTTTTCTCTGTTTTCTATTAGTTCTCCATCCTGGTTTGGGGTCACCTCCAGCTTTTATAACATTTCCCTCCATCCCTTTGCCCAACAATGATTTTTAAAGAGGTCCAAAATTCTCATCCCTCCTATCGGATGGGGAGCAGAGGAGGAGACCATACCTTGCTGACTATGTCTGCACTCTGAAGCTAAGAGGCTTGATTCACCATCATATTCAGAATTAGACCCTACTAAGTTCTCTAGGAGGGCCAATTTGGTGTAGGCATTAAGGTCCCAGGCTAGAAACCTCAGACTGTGAGTACTAATCCTGCCTTAGGCACAAAGCAAGCTGGATGACGCTGGACCAGTTACTTTCTCTCAGGAAGGAGGCAATGGCAAACCACTTCTGAAAAACCATTGCCAGAAAGTGGAGACATTTTTCCAGGTAACCTCCAAGAATTGGGCACAGCTGGATGGGAAAAAAGATTCACTAGAGAGGCTACTCTCAGTAAGGGAGTATATGGCTGTGCTTCAAATACTACTGCAACATAACCACTGTAGGGATAAACAAATTGGTGTGACTACTTCATGAACAAAACTGAATAATAAAATCGCTGTGATTAGTGTGTTTGCCCCACTTTGCCTGTGCAAGCCTAAACAGAATTTTTTAAAAATGAGACTCACCCTTCTAAGTTGCTTGAGCCCCCCCCCCATCCATGCTGCCGCTGGGTATCTTGATCCACAGTTTGAAGTCCACGGGGTAAAGGGCAGCAGGTCTAAATAAGCCATCATTTGTCTAGAGGCCATGCTTATCAATCATGTTTTGAGACAAGTGAATGATAAACAGAAGCTGGAGAGATCTGTCAGTGTCAGAGGCAGTGTTAATGGACTGCCTATGGCCGTGTTTTTCAGCTCAACAACTTTAAGGCGCGTGGACTTCAACTTCCAGAATTGCCCAGCCAGCATGGAATTAAACTTCGCACTTCTTAAAGTGCTGAGGTGAGAAATGCTACAGCTTATTGGATATAGAGTTGGTCCATTACATCCTTGGTACGAAACAGAGTATTACAAAACAATAAATCAATTCAATTCTGTTCAGTTGTCAAGGATGTTATAACTAACACAATACACAAGTTTTTTTTGAGGGGCAGAAACTTTTATTTTAAAAGTTTGCCAAACATGTATTATTTATATTGTAATGTAGAGTAGAAGTACTTTGTGGGTCACGGAAAAATCTTTTGGAAGCAAGACTGTGTGTGTCTGTGGTTTTGTTTTTTTTTAGTTCTGTCTGATCGTCATAAACGGTCTGGACAAGACCCTGCAATTTTCTTGGCAAAGTTTTCAGAAGTGGTTTGCCATTGCCTCCTTCCTAGGGCTGAGAGGGTGTGACTGGTCACCCAGCTGCTTTGTGCTAAGGCAGGACAAGAACACACCATCTCCCCATTTTTAGAACGATAAACCACTACACCAGACTGGTTCTCATAAATGGTTTATCGTATGTTCATTAAAAAGGCAGGGGAGATTCAGTTCAGAATGATGGTTTTTAGAATTCTGATAGGATGGAAGAGGCGTAGAACATTTTCTCCCTTTTGAGCTGTTCACACCTGGGTATTAACACTCTTGTTTCTATTTCTATTCTTCTACTACAGACTGATGAAATGATTTGAGTGTGATAGCTGTAAATAGGTCAATACGTGTCAATGACCTAAAGCAGGACTTGAGCGGCCGGGGCGGGGAGGTCATGGGAGAGGATGAGAACGTTAGAGACTTGCTGTTTTATGCCATTAGCTATATGTTTGACATGGAGAGAGATGTTTGTAATGTGAATCCTCCCCCGCAAAGTCCTTAATTTAAAAAATAAAAAATGAAGGGCTCTGAATTTAAGCTCTGATTCAATTACATAAACGATAATTTAAAAGATTCACTCTTCTATAGGGATCCACCTGTCTTCTTGACTGCTTTGAAAGAATTACTGGCCATTTTTTCCCCCAGCCCCAAAGTAATTTCTGGAGTCGGGACATAATGATGGCGTGACCAAGAGATTGCAGGATGAGAACTAAGTTAGTTTACAGTGACCAAAAAAAAATCAGAAGAAGACAGGCAACAGAAATATTTACAAATATTTTTCGAAGGAGAAGCTTTCATTAATCAGATGCATAGAATGGTTATGCATCTCTTGATGCGCCTACATCAGTCTAGACACTTTGTAATGGAGAGGGCATTGGTGGTTTTCCTGGGGATGAAGAACAAAGATGATGGCTTGGACTAGAGCACCTAGAGACATCCCAAAACTGTTACCAAATGGCTGTTTTAAAGGAGGCAGAAGGGGAGATTAGTCTGCATGGAGAACAAAAGGACCGAGGGGTCATTTGCACAGGTGCTTGTCAGTCTTTCGAGGTAGTTCAGATCAGTTTTGCTTATCAGATGTTGTTATCTAGATTGTGGTTCTTCCTCCATCTCTCCAGGTCCTTCTCGCAGTCACTTATAATTACGGTGCTGGGCACTGAACATTGGGATCCATGACAGTAAGACAACAGCTTAACTAATTAGGGCAGCCACAGAGGTCAAGTCTTTGTCTAAAGATATAGAGAAGAACAAAGAACACCTTGATGAAGGCCTAAAAGCATCTAAACTTTTCATCTAAATTTAATAAATAAATAAATAAGCAAACTATCGAACCCTTGAAACCCCCATTGAAGAAAACGGCCTTATCCTTTCTTACGAACTTCCCCTTATCATTTTGGAACAAGTGGTAGATGAGTCGTGCGTGCTCCTCTGCAAAGGGATTAATATTTGTATGTCACTTAATTTTGAACCTCTTATAATATAAAAGCATGTACAAAATACTCATAAGACCAAAGCCAAAGTCTTAAATACTACTAAAACTATTAATACATTTGTTGCCTCCATCAGGCATATTTGAATAACCTCCTGAAGAGGACTGTTGTGACCGACTCTAGGGGACAGTGCTCATCTCTGTTCCATTGCCAAATAGCCAGCATGTCCAAAGATGCTTCCATGGTCATGTGGCCAGCTTGACTATATGCCAAGACACATGGAACACTGTTCCCTTCCCACCAAAGGTGATACCCATTTATCTAAATGCATTTTTACATGCTTTCGAACTGCTAGGTTGGCAGGAGCTGCGGTAGGAACAGAAGTTTACCCCATTATGTGGCAGTGATTGGGTCTAAATCTTCCGGCTGACAAGCCCATTGTCTTAACCACTAAGCCACTGCTCCCCTCTCAATGACATCAGGAGAAGGGCACCTCTGACCTTCACTGTGGCCAAGTTGTTCCAGAGATAAGCAAGAAGCAGGAGGACAAGCAGTTTGGGGCCAGTACAGTAACAGGTTAGCGTCAGCATATGCTCACGTTCCACCCTGAAGTCTATGGAATTAGCGGGATCTCAGTCCCATAGATTTTCTTTTGTAAGCAGTACAGTTCAGTGTGACAGTCAACCAAAAAGAACAGTCTAAATGCATTTGATTCGCAAGAATCTTGTGGGAAGTTCTTGGATGAGCCAAGAGGCTGCAGTGGGCATATATAAAAGCCAATTGCTTAAAGATGATTAGGCCAAGCCATGGATTGTGTAAAATTAGAAGCCATGAATCTTACAGATGATCCTCAGTTCCTGTACTTCCCGAATGACCCCACTTCACTGGCTGGAGGAGGGGATGGCTGGGCCCTGAAGCTGTGACACTGATGCTGCATGTCAGAATCAAGTGACTCAGCAACCTTTCTGTGGGCAACCTTTTCTCAGGGAACAACAGCAACACAACAAACTTTTATTATGGCTTTTAAGCCTCAAAAATACAACACAGAGTCACATACTCTGTGTCTTACAGATATGAATAAAAGTAGACCTAAAATACAATGAAATAGCTTATCAGTAACAATAATCTAATACAAGTACCACAAATAATGGTGGAGATGACCAAGGTAAGCATTAATCTTCAATCACAGGCGGGATGAGTCGAAGAAGGAGAGGCACAGAATTAGGCAAGACAGATCAGAGTGCCATTTAGAAAGAAGAAGCGAGAAATAAGCATCTTGCTTTCCACTAGGATGGTTGTTTGAAAAGCAATAGATTAGTGTTTCTCAACATTGGCAACCTGAAGAAGCATGGACTACAACTCCCAGGATTCCCCAGCCAGCAGTGAGAGTTGAAGTCCACATCTCTTCAAGCTGCCAAGGCTGAGAAGCACCGGGATAGACGCGTGCCTTACAAGGTTTCCTGTGAAGACAGCAAAAGAAGAGCATGTGATTCAAGGATTCCCCGGAGGAATCCCCATGCAATATTCTGGCTTCCCTTCAGATCATATAAACCTTTAGCTTGAAGGACAACATCGAGCTACTCAGCTCTGCCACCATCAAGGCTTTTTTTGCTGCAGCGACTTGCAACCTTCTCTCTCATGGAGTTGGCCTTTGCCAAGACTCCTCGTGAGAGAAGCGAGCGCGAACCAGGGAGAGGTGTCAAACGTGGGATCAGTCTGGAGTCTCTGTGCAGCCACAAACATAACAGACCCAGTCCTTCCTCACACCCACTGGACTTTATCTCTCAACCGCAGATGTTTGACTTAACTGGGCAGATTCTTGTAAACATGCAAGACTAATAAATCTGTTTGTTTGAATCTTGGTGCTTGGGCCCGGTCTTTCATGCCCGACGCTCATATTGGGATGCATGGCATTTCCTAATGAAACGTGCACCCTAAAATGGGTTAGGGGACAGCTGGAGATACGGAAGTCCCCAAATCCGCCGTCTATTGCCTGTAAATTCCACCCATGTCTTAACTCCTATCAGCGGTAAATACAGCAGTGGTTATAACCTACATTTTTGTTAAAGAAGAACCCTCCCTGCTACCCCAAAATAGTTAATGTTTTCCTTCATTGCATATTTCCACGCAGAAGTATTTTTTATTTGTTTATTTAAAAGACGTGTATAGCCGTCCAACTTATTATGCAACATAACCCCGGCACACAAGCAAGAGGACCCCTCAAGTCTTGGCAGAAAATCCCCTCTCCCCCTCTTTTCAAACGGGCAGAGTGACAAGCGACAGGAATTGACCGGAATGAAATCGAGCTGCTTGCACAAGGTGTGCGAAGCCGTAAGATCCCTTCACGTCAAAGTCACTGTTTGCTCTGGAGCACTCGCGAGGCACGAATTCTCGAAACAAAGCAGAGAAATCAGTTCCAGGTTTTAAACTAATCACGGGCCTTCCCTAAAAAATGATGTGCAATCATAAGCTCATTAATTCTGCCCAAGAAATAGTGCTGAGTCTTTCGCTTTACATTGTTTCTTTGCACTTAGGAGGCTTACAAGTGCCTGAACTGCCTTACAGCTGCCGAAGACCACATTCCAGTTAAGACAAAGTCAGGCTACGGTAATCAGCATATTAAAGCCAGCTACAGAATGGGTACTTTTAAATTAGCCCGGTGCCAGCGTGGGCAAGCCTCGCATTACTTCCAGATGATCAGCCTCCAACATCTGTCTGCCAATCGTCTTGGCCAGGGCTTGTGGGACTAATCGTGCAAAACCTCTGGAGGGCATCGGGTTACACACTCTTTCAACAGAGCATTGGGGAGGTGATGTAAGCAGAAACATCAGCTCTACTTGCTGGGGGGGAAAAATCCTAATTTAAGTCAATCCTCCCGCCGAAGAAGTGTAGACAAATAACCAGAGCGGTATTCATTTGACCCTCCTTGCTAATCTTGGGTTGCCAACTCCCACCGAAACTGACCTTGGCAAATTCTAACCTCGAAAAGGTGGCAGATTTGTGTGCTCCTCTCGGCCCAAAAGGAAAAAAGACAGGGCTGGGGGGAAAGCAGTTAATAATTGACTTTTTAAATTAATCTCCAGCAAAAAAGATTCTCCATTTATAAAATTCTCATGCCCTCCTCCGTGGAGGCCAGCCGTTATTTTTCTTCCATGGAGATCTCTCTTCCG
Organism: Acrochordus granulatus; assembly: GCA_032468055.1. NCBI lineage: Eukaryota > Metazoa > Chordata > Lepidosauria > Squamata > Acrochordidae > Acrochordus > Acrochordus granulatus. Next base: position 301,347 of record JANHZU010005707.1, on the reverse strand, counting down.
TGAGGAAATCAGCGCCTCCGAACTGCCCCCATTCGTTCCAACAGAAGCAGGGAAAAAAGGGGGAAGAGAAAAAGGGTTAAGTCGTGGAAGAAGGATGTGGACAGGAAGGAAGCGGGCGCTGCATGAAGGGTCACGTCCCGTTCCTCTTTCCAGGGGCAGCCCAGGATTGTCCATTCCTTCGTTTTCAGCCTCTGCATCCTGTCTCCTTTCCAACTGAACTCCCGATCTCTCTGGAAATTTTTCCAACTCTGATCAGGCCAACCTGGGTAATTCTGTCATCAAAGGGAGAACCAGCTCGGTCGCTTTCCATCACCTCGCAGCAGGTCTTGCTTCCTCGAGGATCCAGAAGAGCGCTCTCCCGTCGTCTGCCTTTCGGGGCCTTTGTGGAGAACGACGGCCGCGCTGAATGTCGTCCCGGAAACATTTTGGCTGTGCATTTTGTTGATTATGCGGGAAGGTTCGCAGGCCAGTGTTGGGGCAAAAGGTTTTCTTGCCGAAGGTCCGTCTCTGTTTCCAGGAAACCGGAAGGAGCCCCCTGTGGCAGCTGGGGGATCATCGCCGACTGGCGGGGAGATGCTGCACGGGGCAGCTCAAGCGTCTGATTGAGCATACAGAATTTCTTCCCCTTACAGAAATAATCCCCTAAGAAATCACCCCCTGCATAAGGACACAAGAAGCACTTCCAGGTCTAATCGCAGTCTCTGCGGTCACACACACCCCAAAAAAACCAACTTTATAGCCAGTTTAAGGAAACGCAACGGCTGAGTCCGCTTAACAAGCAATAGTCCGAGACGTTAAGCCCGTGCTAGCTGAAATTATGGCTTGGTTTCATCCCACATACTGAGCCAGAGGCTGGGTTCCCATAACAAACAACCCGGACCCTTTAAGATTAGATTAGCATGTTTGGGGAACCCCAGTTGGTGAATGGCATTTTTATATTCTTCCTCCTTCATAAAGATGGGATTAATCTTTGTTCTGACGAATGCTGAGCCAGCAGGACAATTAAGCTCCCACCGTTCCCCCCACCACCACAAGTTTGGCATTATCTCATTGACACAAACTCAGAGAAGGGTGGGAGGATCAGTCAGAATGAGAGAGGAAGCCTCACTCTGTTCCAACAGTAGCACCAGCTGCATCCCACACGCTACTCAATTAGCTGGCCTGTGGTTGTTGTTTTTCCTTTTGATTTTTGTGTGAATTCAAGAATAGGCCATGGATCTCCTGGCAACTGATGAATGGGGCCTTTTATGAAAAAAAATTGCCTTGCAGTGGAGCTGCTGACAGATGCACTGAGTTCTTTCCATTAATTAAGTGACAGGGGAAGAGAGCCCTCTTGTCCCCTGGCCTCCAATCCCCCGTTCCCATTCTCCTGAGTATTCAGGGCTAGACGTGTTCCTGTGCTGCACTTGCCATTCTTTAATCCTTGGCCACCCAAGGAAAAGTGAAGTCATTGCAGCCAACCACAAACACAGGATGCCAGTTTCCTTCAGATCTCCCTGATTCTAAGGACGGATTCCAAAGAGAGACTGGACTACCATCCAAGAGGCTTGGTCATCAAAGTTGCTGGGCTTCTCCTAAGTCACACCGGTTTACGAAGGACGGGACCCACAGTATCGCCAAGTAGCAGAGCAGCAATTTCTAGAGCTACAAAGCAGGCATTGATCCCCGGTGCAGGTTTGTATGCCACGTAGACCCAAAGCATTTGGCCCCATAGCGCCTCTTAGCTAATCTTGGTTATGAACCAGGCGCAGATCTCTCCCCTGACCTGATTCTTTTGAGTTCAATTATTTCCCCTTGCCAGAGACTCATGGGGTTGGGACACAAGTTCCAGAAAAATAGAAGGTGTAGCATGTCTCTGCACCAACAGTGTTTCATATATACCTTTCAGCCAGGTAGCTGCTAGAAAATCTGTTCTTCTTCTTCGTCCTTATAAATTACCGTAAGCATGTTTATAAGAACAAATGAGCATCTGCTAAAAGTCATCTTGCAGGTTTTGCGAATGGGAAGCTTTTAACGCTATCAGTTTTGCAGCTATGCTCGCTTTCTCTGAATCCTTTCTTCCCTAAAAAAAAGAGGAAGAAGAAGAGAACGTTTGGGAGGACATATGAAAGAGTTACAAATGGGACATGATGGTTTCAGGATTCTGTGTAATATTCCAGGAGTGAAGCAGGATGATTGTTTGCTAATTGCTTTGTTGAAAGTGGCTTAGAGCTTCGGACGAGCCAAAGGTGTCACTAACAGCAGAACCCAATGTTGAGCTAACATAATCAAGACAATGGGACACATACAGCAGCCAGCATGAAAAGACATTGGCATGAAAAATGAAATGCATGTTCTCCAGACAACAATTATACTTATTTCAGCATCACCCTAAAGAAGGATCTTGAGCAGGCAAGCCACTTGCTATTTTCTATGAGTTATAATTTTGGCAAAAACTGACACTGAGTTCTGAAAACCCGTGTATGTAAGAGATGGCGATTAAAATCCTTGATTTTAACAGTGATATCAAACATGAGAGAAGAGATAACAGTGCTCATCTGAATATCCATGCAAAAACTTGCTAACAAACTGAAGCGCATAAGGAGTTAGGATAAAGTTTCTCAGTCTAAACTTCAAACCCAACTCTTCAACTCAATTCACACAACTCAAAGGGTAGCCAATGACAAGCCCATCATGACGTGAACTGGATCCATCAACTAAATGACAATCATTTTCCTTAAGGTCAAATATATATCTTTTGAAGTAAGAAGAACAAGGACACAAGTGTGTGGGCATCAGTTGGCAAACACAGTTCGTCTGTTTGGTTCCACCGATTTCTGTTTCAAAATCCCTTTGCCTCTCTACATCTCTGCTGCTCTCAGAGGCACCCACAAGTAGGGCAGAGAAGCATGAAGCTGGATGGAGCCCTGCAGGACAAACCCAAATGTGTTTGGGATCTCTTGCAACACTCAGATGCTGCTATCTGCCATCTCAGAAGAGACCTCCTGTATCTACTTCCTTCTCAAGATGCTGCCTCCAGGACAGGTAGATGCCTGAAGTTTAATTGCAGATCATGTAATATTTGTGCATACCTTTTCTCTGTGAAAATAAAAACAATAAACTGTCAACATGTTAGGAAGTACAGTACAAGGAAGATTATCTTAAAGTCCCATAAGCGTGTACACCTTGACCAACCAGAATTTTAAAAAGCTGTCGTAATATCTGCTGGAAGTAAATCATGTTTATAGTAAAAAAAATCAGTTTTTGAAGAATAGATTCTAAAACTACTATCTCAGCCATTTTCCCAAAGGTCTGTCTCAAATTTGTGTAATTATGCAAGTTTGTCAATTGAAATGTAGACAGCTCCAAGGGCGTTCCAGTGCAATCTCTCATGTTATTTTTTAAAACTTTATTTATTTCATTTTCTTCCACTGACCATCAAAGTCTCTCAGCAATTTATATTAGAAGCAGATTTAAAACTAGGACATTAAAAGATGCTAACATAGCAGTTCAAGCCAATTAGTACCTGAAATTAACGCTCAAGAATTAAAATCCTGTCCATAGTTAATAGTTAAAATACAAGAAATTGTAGTTTAAGGGCCCTTTGAAAGAACTGGGCTACCAATGGCCAACGGAGATTCCAAGTTGCTGAGTAGAAACTGGCTCAAAGCCATGTAGGCTTGAAAATAATATTGAAAATTGTATTCTGACAGGGAATGAATCGGCAGCCAAGGAGAGGCTTTAGGCAGAGATTGCCATATGGTCCTTTCTGAGACCAACTTGTAGTGCTGTCTTTTCTCCCAACTGAGGTCTCCAGACCAGACACTAATGTCAGTAGACATCATTATCCTCAGTGGAGCTGGAGATTTTAGAAGATCAATGTCACGTTGTGGCATTGTGCTTCAGTTTCCTTCCCTTGTGGGAGTGCGATTTCCCAGAGAAAAGGGGTGGGGATTGGATCACAATGTCCTGAGACTGCTTAGTGTGATGCTTAGTGATGATACTTAGAAATACTGTTGCCTCAATCTGGAAACCAAAGAGATAACCAAAGATTGAGAAGAGAGGCAGTCCTCAGTTACAACCGTTCAATTAGCAACCATTCAAAGTTACAATGGCACTGAACAAAGCGGCTTACAATTGTTCCTCACACTTACAACCATAGCAGTATCCCTGCAGTCCATGTGATCAAAATTCAGTCACTTAATAACCAGCATGTATTTACAACAATTGCAATGTCTCAGAGTCAGGTGGTCACCATTTGTGACTTTCCTAGCTGGCTTCCAACACGCAAAGTCAATGAGGGAAGCTGGATTTCACTTAAATGTTTTGCTGTAAGCAACTGGATTTAGAAGCAAAATTGCAAAAAAATCTTGCATGCCAAATTTTCAAAAAACAACCAGACTTTTATTTTTAGATGTTACAGAGAAACCTTTCAACTCCAATCCAGGAGTCTTCTTCAGTCTCATATAAAAAAGAAAAATGATATGGAATATATGAACACATTTCCCAAATGGAGGAGTAGGAAACTGCGAAACCCAATACCCTAGTTCTCATGTTATAACTTGAAAAGACAGGTCATTGGCAATAAAGAGAGAGGTTTCAGTTTAAACACTTCTGCTCTAGCCAAAGGTCGGTTTTGCATACGTGCCAAAGTGGGGTTTTAAACAGGGGGCAATAGCAATTTTGTCCCCGCACTTTGTTAATTGAAGGATTTAATGTCTTTATGTATATGCTTTATTTTATCCCTCTCAAGAGCCAGTTGGTTTCTTTATCAAGAAATTGAAATCTGCAGTCTTGGATGGAGTGTCCTTTTTCTCTAAGATGTAGATGTGCAGCCGATGTTTCTGAAAAATTATGTTGATTGAATCTCCTATATCATTCCTGCTTCGTGTCTCCAGTGTAAAATTCTGAACAAGCTTCATTACATTGAATGGCATAAATGACATCTGTCTGTGTTTGGGAGTCTTGTCTTTGGAATGTACTAATTTTTGCTTCAGTGTATTCATTGGTTTAATTATATTACGT
>JANHZU010005707.1:273696-286911 GCA_032468055.1 Acrochordus granulatus | reverse complement strand
GGGTTTGCACATCCTTCACCTGCACACTGACATCCCGACAAGCAGGCAATCTAGCTTCTGCCACAGACACGGAAGGAGAAAAGCTTCCCTAGCTCTCTAACACTCAAATCTGGGCAGCGCACTGCGTGATTGACTTCTGTGTGCACCGTCAACCGGTAGGATGCATTCGTGCCAATCAACTTTGATTGCTTTGAAAAGGAATTAGGCAAGTTCACCAAGGATGAGTCTCATTAACAGCTACCAGCTGTTATCATGAAATGAAGCATCTATATTCAGGGCTAGCATACTCTGAGGACCAAAGACAAAGGACACCAAGGAGGGCAATTGCTTTAAACTACAATTGTCTTCTAGAGGGATCTCTCTGGCCAGGCTGATAACAGACCGTTTACAGCCATTCAGAAGTTGCGACACGTCTAAAGATCTGGAAGTCAGAAGAGTGGTGATGTGGAGTTAGGAGTGTTGCCAGTCATATATTATCATATATATATTAATAATATATGATTTTGGCTCCTGCAAATACCAGTCTTTCTGTTTCCCCTCACCTGAATCCTATTTCTGTTCCTTTTCTTTGCTTTGCCCCACTGATCTGAAGCTCCCACTTCCCCTTGGGACAAAAACCAACTTGGAAAATCCATATGCATTCAAAGTTGCTCGGCTTTCATGATTTATCCCAAGCTCCCAACCTAGACTGTTTTCTAATGATGAGCTGAATTAGCTTTCACCAACCGTACTCAACTAAGATGCAGTTTTAATTTTGACTTGGGGTGTGACTGTGGTTTGTAGGTGAATCCAGGAACGATGCTGTAGTTGATAAGCCCTGGCCAAGTACACCTTGTGAACCTCTATTGTGACCTGTTCACCAGGGCTCCCCAAAAAAGCATCCTGGAAAAGCATCAGCCTCACCATCCTTCTAAAGCACAACCTCTGAGAAGACATTTTCGGCAAAGCTGCCAGATGCGATGTCCTCCTCCTTGCAGTGTCGCAGAGCTCTCTGGTTTGAAGGGCTTCTCTTCCAACCATTCTAATTTATCGTCCTGCAGCTTTTACTGAATCTCCCCCACCCAAGAGAGACGGTGACAAAAAACTGCAGCTCCACTCATCTACCTTGATGCTGTGCTCAAGATTGGCTTCCCTCTGACCAAGTAAAATCAGTGTGAAGTTTGAGGAAACACATCTACAGCTTGATTAGGATGTCTTGCTTGTTCTGTAGCAGCTGCATGAAGCTGCGGTAGAAATCGATTCAACTCAGTTCAATCTAAAGAGCTGGGGAAAGAGACCCATTGATATGACTGTTGTAAAAATACTCCGCGGGAGATTTAGAAGCTGGAACAAACAGCCTAAGAAGTGTCAATGTTTTTTTACTCAGAATCTGGATTTTTTTAATCTCGGAAAGTGAAATAAACCCATGACTGCTTTGCCTGTCAAAGACGCTGCATGATAACGAATGCTTATTTCATAATCAAATTCAGTTCTACTACATCATTTTTGCAGCCCATTCATTTAGTTTGTCTCTCTTCACTTACTGTTCTTCCTGTAGGAGCCCAAATATAACCATAAAAACTATATGAAATCAAAGCAATACAAGGAAGGCTTCTTACTGTGAATAATATATTTTAAAACACACAGATATATCACTAGAAAAGGCAACAGATAGCTGATATATTTTGACCCTATGGAAATAGTCCTATCTGGGAAGTGTAGGAGCTAACTGTACCTCCACAAGAGTTCACCTCAGCATGGCCCATACCCACAAGTGAGTCCATGGGCAAGGACTTTTCCAGTGGGTCTAACTGTACAAGCCAGGTGAGAGCAAAGGAAATTGACTCAAACCATGTTGGACCTCTCTGACCAAAGTTACGAGTTTGCACTGGATCTGGCAGTTTCTGGAATCCAAAGTAGTTCCTAAGAGACCAATGTTATGTGATCTCATTTTGGTAACCTACTTAATAATCTGGCTGCCGTATCTGCACCAACTGAAGGTTTCACAACATCTTCCCAGATGGTCCCATCTGGAGTACAAACATAGAAAACTGTGAGTTTATTAAGACGTGACCCACTGAAAGCAGACTACAATAGACCAAGATGAAGTTAGACCATTTTTTTCTCAAATGGATACTGGAAGCCCGATAGATTCAAGGACATTGTTCTCAATGTCCTTTATTACAGCTACTTAAAAAGTTGTTAATGAAGGGTCCCTTCTCTAGTGTCAAGATAGCTTCCTGATAAAAGAACAAATGGAGTTCTTGCTGCTCTCTGAGCTTCTTTTCCTGAAGACATTATGTTACCAAACTAGGCAACATCATCAGTACGAGAGGGGAGTGAAGTTTGCTCTCATTCTATACTAGTGGCTTGCTCTGTCAGTGTTGGGGGGAGTGTTCTTGGAGGCTGTTTATTTTTAGCTTGTTTGTCTGAGTTGCTAGTCCCTTGATTGGGGTATTGCTTCCTTCTTGATTGCTGGTCTTACATTAATCTTATCTGTGTGCTGATTGCTGGTGAGGAGGTAGTTTGATCTTTTTGTTTCCTTTTGATTGTCTCTTTTGAATGGTATGTAGATGTTATTTATCTCTATGTGCCTCTTTATGCTGATTCGTCTGAGTGCTGGGCTTCCAGAAATTCTCTAGCATTTTTGGATTTGGCTTGGTCTAAGGAACCAAGTTTCAATCACTCAACCTAGTTCCAATCAAGGGACTAGCAACTCAAGCTAAAAACAAACAGCCTAATCAAGAAACCTGCAACAACACTGACAGGGCAAGCCACTGGTATATAAAGAGAGCAAATCTCACTCCCCTGTAGCACTAATAATGTTAACTAGTTCGGTAATGCAATGTCTGCAGGAAAATAACTACGCTTAGAAAGTACCAAATCCTCCACAGTTCAACCCTGAGCTACATATTCTCTTCTATCGGTAAAAGAGAAAATCATAGAGATGGAAAGCAAAATCTCAGGATTCCAAGTTGGGGTCTGAAAGTCACCCTTCCTTTCCATGTAGGCTACTACCATAAAACTGGATCAAAACTCAGCTATCCAAAAGAAAGAAATATATTATCAGAATTAAGATAACAGTTTAATTACTAAGAATGGTTTCTAGCCTCACTTGCTTGGTCTGGCATCAACAGCTTGACCTATAACTTCTTGAAAATGAAAAAAATGAACATCAGGGTTGCCTTGAATCACAAGAAAAGTGATACAAGCAATGAAAATTCATACTATGGGCTAGGTATTTGGAAACTTCACCTCTATTTCGGAGGAGTGAGGGGAAAGAATCTAAAGAGGCGTACGTGCAAGTCAATCGAGGGTACTTAAAGGCTGACAGCAAACGGGATGAGAGCATTCTCATGAGAAGGGAGACTGAGCAGGTAAGTGAGGTTTGGAGAATCAGGAGGAAGGAACACGGTCATCTTTCCCGTTTCCACCTGCCGCACAAAAGTGACTTTTGTATATATGGGAGAATGTGAAAATGGTTCTGAATGGCAAGAATAAAGGGCACTGCCGTGTCATCTGCTGCTCAACCTTCTCCAGATAGAGGGTGGGAATGCAATGCAGTGCAATGGTTTCAGTTTATGGGTCCCCCTTAGTACTTAAAAACATGCTTGCAGTACCAAAAGGCTGTGAGTCACCATTACAAGGAGATTAAAAAAAAAGTGAGACCGTCAAAACAACTCTTGATAAAAAACATATTTTTCCCCTAAGACAGTAAAGAGGAATCCACTGAATTCACGTCAGAAATCTCCTCCTTGGAGCCGTTGTCGGTCAAAAGGCTGAGGAACTGAAAATAAAGAGTTTTCCTTCCGTTCTCTTACAGAATTGCAAGAACAGGATGGTAAAGCTTAAATCAGTCTCTTCTACACTCATCTTCAATTGAAAGGAAAGAGGCAACGGCTGAAGCATCTCTTCGCTTCCTCTTTATTTTCATTCTGCTTCATTTATGAAGACTTCACGAGACGCTGCTGATGAAGCAATGCGGCTTCACAAAATCAGCTATCTTTTTTGAACTTGCTCTAGCAATCATCTGAGGCACATATTTTACAGCTGTCGGATAGTGAAGGGAAGAACCAGATTTATCCTAGGGGACAGGGAAATTAGGACAGGAGGTAAGGGAAATAATCTGTGACAGGTATTTTAATGACGATGAGCATCTTACCCTCGTGTTTTTATTTCAAGCAACTTCCTAGGTGTGGAAAGAAAAGCTTGAAGGTTAACTTATTTGGCACAGCCTTCATTTTGTCTCCCTGCCAAACTCTGAATGATACAAAATAAAGTGATAGATGCATTTGCTGGTTATTATTATGAAGCTTAGATTCCTTGAAGCAAAGTTGAGGTTATCCAATGCATGGGGAGGTCTTATTGTCATAGAACCACAGCATAAAGGGGACCCTGGTGGTCTCCTAGTCCGATCCCTGCCCTAGGCAGGAGTCTTTATACCATCCTGGACAAATGGTGTCCTGGCTTTTCTTGAAAACCTCCAGGGATGCAGCACCCACATCTCCGGGAGGTAGGTTGTTCCATTGATTAATCATTCTTATTGTAAGGAAATTATTCCTTATTTCCAGGTTGGATCTCCCTCTGACAAGCCTCCACCCTTCATGCTTCTTGTCATGCCCTCAGGTGCTATGGAGAATAAATCCACTCCCTCTTCCTTGTGACAATAAAGCTTCTCTTTATTAGGCTAAACATTCCTAGTTTCCCTAGCTGTTTATTGTATGTTTTAGCCTCTAGACCCTTTATCATCTTTGTTGATCTTCTCTGCACTCTTTCCAGGCACTCAGCTTCTTTTCTGTATCGTGGTGACCAGAATTGGACGCACTATTCCAAATGCAGCCTCAGTACTAGAGCAGTACTATTACTTCTCTGATCTTGATGCCATCCCCCTGTTGATGCACCCTAAGACTGCGTTGGCTTTTTTGGCAGCTGCAGCACACTGCTGACTCATATTTAAGTGGTGATCCACCAGGACACCTAGATCCCTCTCATGGGCACTACTGTTGAGCCAGGTACTCCCCATCCTCCACCTGTGCATTTGGTTTTTCTTGCCTAAGTGCAGGACCTTACTTTTCTCACTACTGAACTGCATCTTGTTGGATAAGGCACAATGCTCAAATCTGTCAAGATCCTTCTATATCTTGCAAAACGTTAGCAATCCTCCCCCAGCAAATTTGTTGAATATCCTGTCAATCCCCTCATCTAAGTCATTTACGAAGATGTTGAAAAGCATTGGGCCCAAGACAGAACCCTGAAGTACATGCTTCCCTCCATGCGGATGTAGTTCCATTGAAGACCACATGTAATTATCTAATTTATTACACTGTTGAAACAAATTCAGTCCCCATCTAGTTGAGATCACCTGAAAAATCTCTGAAGATAGGACTCACCCTCCCAGCAATTGATAATGGTAACTTAGCCAACCCTGCTACCCTTTTTTACTGTTCTGCTGATACGGACAGGGAGTGATTCTGTGTTCTATCCTTAAATATGCAATTTCTTTTGATCCAGATTCACCTTGACAATCTCAAAACAGCTATACAGTTATCTGTTTGCACCAACTAGTGATGCCCAGTGACTCTGTCTGATAGCACTTTCAAAGCTGGCATCTCTGCAGCTAATTGGGGATCAGATGATCATAGATGACTGGCATCTGTTGGCTGTCATCTATGATCATCTGATCCCCAATTAGCTGCAGCTCAATCCTAGCAAGACAGAATGTTTGTGGGTTTTTGGTCACCCAGAGCCAGGAAATATGATGCCTTGACTCTAGCACTTCCCTGAACAGAACTGGTGTACAAACTGGAGGTCCTCCTGGACTCACAGCTCCTGCTGGAAGAGCAGGTGACAGCTATGGCCAGAGGGTTGTTTGCATAATTCAGGAGCCCTTCCTCCTGGTCACTGATACCGCAGTCGCTCCTGATTACATTACTGCAATGCACTCTCCATGATGTTGCCCTTGAAAACCACTACAAGTTACAACTGGTCCAGAATGCAGTTGAATGTACAATTCTGGGAGCTTCACAGTTTGCTGTGTTAAACTGCTGTTGTGTGAGCTGCACTGGCTTCCAGGCTTTCCAGATACAATTCTATCAGTTAACGGGGAGGTGTGTGTGTTACTTATACCTCTACAGCAAAGGTTGTCAAGGCTCATTGGATCCACAGGGCTTGCCAAAGCTAGCATCTTGGCCTTCCATTTAATATTTGCATAAAAATTGGAAGCATAATCATGAATACGTATAAGATACTCAGCTTTAATGTTACTGATTACCTTGACCATCATGTCTGATAGTGGATTGGATTCAAAGGTAAAAAATTGAAATTAGATTCAAATAAGCAGAGAAATCACCGATCAGCAGAACATCAAGGCATGATGAATCTTATTCGAAGAAGACTATACTTCCTGTGAAAGAAGGGGCTGTTTATCTGGAATGGAAGAAGAGCTGCCCCTAGATCTGGGTGGGAATTGGCTGAAATGGATGCTATAAGTAAAATAACAGGATAGAGATGGGATGAAGGCAAACATTCTGTGCATGTGAATTTTTGAGAAACTACTAGGTGCCAGTTTTTGAATGTTCTGCCATCCCTTTTCTAAAGATTCTATCACTCCTGAAATTAACTAGCTCCTTGGAAATTGGTATATTTGGAAGAACAGATATTCAGCCCTAGGGGACCAAATTTGATGCAGCCAGCTGTAGTCAGCTATTTCTCTCTTAATGCATCTCCAGCTCAATCTTGCTTCTCTAAAATTACATCGTCCCAAAACCTGCCACAAAAATTACTAATAAATCACCCACTGATGAGAGAGAGAGAGAAAAACCCTCTTTCCGCTCTTATTCTCCAGATTAGCGTTTGCGCATGAGAGGGAGTGAGAAATGGATTGATGGGGATCTGCTTGAGAAAACCTTACTGAGTTTTGTTTAACTTGGTTTCCAGGCAGCAAAACAGGAATTTATGCAAACAGTGGAATTCTGGAGAAGGCTTCCAGAGACGCACTAGCATTCCTCAGGGCTGTTTATTTCATGTGACCGGAGAAGATGCACCTGTTGAATGGTTGCTTAGATACATCACTTCCTAGTCCAAAATTGGCTTGAAAGACAAAGGAAAACTGAGGACACATAGATAGATGCTAACCTGTAAAATAACCACAGCATAAGAGGCAGAGCAAAATCTTCTCAGTTTTATGTGATGTGGATCATAAACTGCCTGTCTTATATTCCGACTCGCAGCACGCGACGGTGATCCGATGCCTGTCTGCATTAGTGATGTATCACCGAAGAGAGCTCTAGCTGACATTTAAACTGCTAGCGTAGGTAGCCTCCCCATTTGGAAAGGACGGCTTCCTTGGTCAAAGCAGGCAACAGAAGAGGAAAAGAGACGACTGTGCACGTGCAGTAGAGTAAGGACACTTTCTTTGATCTTCACAGGACATAAAGCTGTATTTAAAATAAGGTGCCTAAACTAAGGCAGAAATATCGCAACGGTAAAGAAGGAAACATCCATTGCTTTAGACACTCCAGGCTTCTTAAACCTGTAATATGCGTATGCGGACACACACAGCACACTCAGACTTTGCATTTACCAGTGGAGCTGTCCTACAGGTAGTTCTCACTTAGTGGCCATTCAAAGTTACAACGGATCCCCAAAAAGGTACTTATGACCCAGTCCTGGACTTCTGATGGCTGCATGCCCCCCAGCAGTCACGTGATTGCATTCTGGGCACTTGGTAATGGCTTGCATTTATAGCTGTCTGCAGCACCCCAGAGTCATGTGACCTCAATTTTCATTTTTTCCACCAGTTTCCGGCACTTCGTTCCAATTTCCAGCAAAAAGTGCCCATTGGTTAAAATGGTTTTATTTAACAACTGCAGCAGCCTCGATCAGGATGGTAAATCAAGGACTTAATTTCTGTAAACATTAAGAAAAGGAAGACCTTGCCTTCAACACTCCACTGCTATGTAGCGTCAGAACCAAATACAGATCTGACAGATCCCACCAGAACCTCCACAAGAATGTTTTGTGACAAAAGCATTGTGAGCTTCCTAAAGTATAAATCATCTGAATATCTTCCAGCAAAGAAATTGAAGAATTTGAAGACACTTTCTGAGTTGATCTAAACGATATAAGGTTTTTAAGAGGTCAGAAAAATAGCTCATCTTGGGAGCCTCTTCTCACCTTCTTAATTGGGAGGATTTATTTTATTATTTATTCATGCCACACATTTATCATCACAATAAATCATGAGCTTGACGACTCTTTGCACTTCTTTCCCATCTATCACTCCACGTACAGCACACAGAATGGATCATGCCAACAAAGACAGCTGAAAGGAGCAAGGAAGAAGTAGGTGGGAGCTGTAAGTGGCTCAGGGCCAAGCCACCTGTAGGACCATCTTCATTTATATCAATTTATTTGCACTTAATGGAGACCTTTTATTCACCAACAAAGACATCCACATGAGCAAGAAAGAGGACCTTTCCCACAATGGCCGCTGTCAACTAGTGAATCACTATCTGGCATTACAGGTTCAGAAAAGTTCTGATTTATTTAATTTATAGGGCGGCCCATCTCATGAGCAAATGATTCTTGGTTATGCAAAACAAGGAATGAATGAATGAAGGAAGGAAGGAGGGAGGGAGGAGGAGTGGGAGGAGAACAACAACAACTCTTGATTTTGTTTTTGGTTTTAGCTGCAGATCTGGGTTATATATTAGCTGGATTTTCTTACTATTACTAGAATCTATTTGTTACTGTTGAAACAGTTTTATTATGAAAGCTGCTTCTGCCCTTAAAGGAAGCTAGAAATACCTTGTAAGATGACAACAGTACAGAAATTCCACCTATTGTATTCTAGAATTAAAATCGCCTACACTGGTGGCTTTGCTACACTTTCCAGCTCCTTGACTTCTGATTGCTTTAACCATGTTTTCCTACAATCAAGATTTGTTCCAATTCAATATGTCTCTGTTTTGCAAGATACTAATGATAAAAATGCAGGGAATATTTCTAGGATTTGCAACTGTGATGGAGGCAATCTTTCCCTCAGACATTCTGGCATTCTTCTGTCTCTACTTTTCATTCTTACACGGGATGCAGTCAGTTCTTACCAGCTTTACTCTCATACATAACTTGGTCATTTTGTCCCACATCCCAGGTGTAGACAGTTCTTTCTCCCAAGCCCATCTCACACAGATGGAAGATGAAAAATTGAGAATTTGCTCTGTCAATTCTCTTCTTTTCCAAATATTCCAATAGTCGAAATATTCATTCTTAAGAAATGCCAAATTGGCCTTTGAGTAAATGCCAAAAAAGATTCAGAGTCAGATACATGTACAGACAACTAGGTAATTCTCTCTGCTATGTTTGGTGAATTTTATGTAAAATTGTTGCTTTCCATCTGTTAACACTATGTAAATATCGTCCTCTTGAAGCTGGAGAGGTCAACTCTCTGTAAGCTATATTAGTTTAACAAGCCCATTATGAAGCCTCCTACTATTTAAATCTAGGATGAAAATAAGATGAAAATGCATTCAGAACAGAATATGCTTAGAATTCAATCCCAATGCTTTGTCTGGCCTTAGCTTTTTCTCACCCTAACCCCTACAACTAAAAGGAAGGGACCACACGTTTCAATCTAAACATTATAAATAATGCTCTTGAAGGATTAAAAAAATGCCTTGGCGTATAGAAGAGGACTTCTCAATTCCATTCAGAGATTAGTTCCTTAGATGTAGTTTTGTCAGATTTCCTAAGGTTTAAACCAGGAGTGCCCAAGCTTGGAAACTTTAACATGGGTGGACTTCATCGCTGGCTGAAGAATTCTGGAGGTTGAAGTCCACACATCTTAAGGTTGCCAAGGTTGGACAACCCTGGTTTAAATCTTGAGGTCAGTGAATGGAGCCTGAGAGACAATAGCTCGTGCTTTACAGACCAGAGATGGAAACATCTAAGCCAAGAACAAAGCCTAAAACAAAGCCTATGATTCTGTCTTCTCAACTGGATTATCTTCTTCTATTTTCCTTGCTACAATGCAGAATGAGTTTATCATCTGCTTTCACACAGGTAAATGCCTTTAGGAAAACCTCCAGCCAACTATCCTAGGGCCTTTTGGACCCTCAGGCTTAAAACTGCACATCACCATAACAGAAGAAGGAGAAGAGACTCATTCTGCTTCTGTCAGATTTGGGCTAATGCCCAAACAATTACCAGATGACAGTCAAATTCATGTTTCCTGAACTTTGTTGCTACCATCTAGGGACAGCCTACAGTTCTGCAGTGCAGATCTGGTAGTGGCTCAGACTTGGTGCAAGCCAGATTGTAGCAAACTGAGCCACAAAGTGAAGCCTCCAACATATTATCTTCTACTGATGTGGCAACAACAACCTTGGTCATACGGGAAGAACAAGTCCTGTATTTTGGGGAAAATAAGGAGAGCACTGTGGATGGTATTAAGTCCTTCAAAGCTAGAATTTTCAAAATGGAAGAGCCTGTTGTTGCAAGACGCAGAGATTTATGGCCAACAAGGTAACTTTGCAGCTACAGAGTTTTGATTTATTTGAGGCACTTTAAACAATGGAGACAGAGAGTTGCATCCTTTGTCCCCTCCCAATATTGAAAAACTACATCTGAGATCAGATATAAGTTGTAGCAGATGCTCTGCTATTTCTGACTCTTAAAACATATCATTCAGAGGAGGGGCATTTACACACCATCAGCCTCAGAAACAGATGCACTAAGGAAAAAAAGTTTATAGTTCAAATGTTAGTTATTTTCATACTCTTTAATATTTGCTAAAACCTGCTAAAATAAGAGCAGTGTGCTAACATTTTTAAAGCCAGGATAGATTTGGAGGTCTCTTCAAAGCATATTTGATGTGGTTTTGTTTATGCAACATACTGACAGGCACAATTAATCTTGTGAAAACAATATAGATGTTGCATAATAACATATTATCTGTAAAGGTACCGACACATTTTTCCTAAGAGAATTAACAATCCATTAAAACATCCTCTTTAGGATGCAAATGAAAGCTTGCAAAGAATAAGCTTGATGTTCTTATACTGGAGAAAAACACCAACACTTATCATCACATTCTCTAATGATGTTGTGGGTGGGAAGAGGAAAGTGGGAGAACAGGAAGATCTCCAAAAAGAGTCACATGCAAAGGATACGTACCACCTACAAAGGCATCTCCGGCTCCATTGGTGTCAACGATCTCACTTTGGTCGCTAATTAAAACTGGGAAAGTTCTTATTTCATTTTCTAAAAGGAAAGAAAGAAATGTTTTTAAAACACAATTTGGTCAGATTCTTGAATGGCAATACAGTCAAAAGCAATTATTTCCATAGATGTCCCCCAGCAGAGACCAGGAAGTCCCAAGCCACAATGCTTCCATTTTGGACTTGTGCACTCAACCAGGAGGTAGCTTTATGGTCTAACTGTGCCTTTGTAGGAGACAACCAGGATGGTGATACATAACCAAGACACGAAAACTAATTTGTAATCCATCCCAAGTTGAGCATTGGTGGGAAACTACGGTCTTCCAGATGTATCTGAAATCTGTAAATCTCAGCCATATAGCCAAGGGGTAGGGAAGAGCAATATTGGGAGAGCCACAGATTCCTTTAGTCCAGGAGATGAGGTTTTGGAATTGACTAATGCAAACAAGATGTAGAAATTATTTGATGGAGGTTAAAAAAAAACACAGAATGGCTTTGCATTATAAAAAAAAATATTCTAAATTATAGCCATTTTCCTTAAAAAAAAAGAAGAATCTGGAAGGTAGATTTATTTTGGCATTATAGATTTAATAGAGATATGCTCTAGTTTTGCTTCCATTCTCTTTGCAGTTCTGCTCAATTTCTAGAAATTATTTAAAGGAATTTAAAATGGTGCGAACATACCATTCTCCAATGGTAATGTGTGAGGAATTTGGTTTAGAGTGCTATAGTCACAGAAGAGATGCACATTTTTCATAATCAGAGAAATTTTTAAGGGAATGCTGTCATTAACACCTTTTTCATGTGCAAATTATGAAAATTAAAATGCCTGCATGTCAGACAACACCCATGCTGCATAAATTACAATAGTAAAATGAAAGACTAACCTACTGTTAAAGGAGATCCAAAAAGCTTTACAACAACTGTATTTATTTTTAAAGTCTAAATAAATAATCAGAGTAATGCAATAGGGAACAACAGAAAACAGAGTTATCAAAATGTTTATGGAAACTGTGTAAGCAGTGTGGATGTGAGGGCTAGACAGATCCAGGTCAGATGCAAAAAGACTGAAAACAGTCAAGTTCCTTACAATAACCATGCCCAGATGTTGACTGCCCTTCCCATTAAGAAACTGGCTCTCAGTTCAGTTGGGTGCACAGATAGGACTTGAAGCTCGGCCATATAGACTTGAGAACTATATTGCAGACTGCATTTTTTTAAATGCCTGTAATAAAACCAGCTCATCAAAGAGCTGTATCCTTGAATCTTGGACTGTGAAACTGCAAATTCAGGAACATGTTTGTGTAGGGCCCCACTGTACAAAACCATTTGTACAGGGAAGATGAGTAGTCACTGAGAACCTGCTCAATTCCTCACTGAGAGCTCTTTTAGAGGATCATCTTTTATAGGACTGCCATAAGGTTCTTACAGAATAATCTGAAATCTGACTTGGAGCACCTGAAATCTGGCTTGGAGCATCCTGACAATAGACTTCTCTCACATCTTCAAGCATTCTGTTGTCAGGAGCTCCACAAGGTGGACATCAGGATGAAAAGGCACTTGCTTCTCTCCACCCTTTCCCATTCATTTTACGACATCCCCACTTCTATGCCAATCTGGAGAGCTTGGGGGCCCTATGAAGGCAGGAAAGGGGGGATCCTATAAATCCTCTGAGCTTTGGGTTGTATTGTGCTTCATGAGTATCATGCCTCTTTGGAGGCTTTCTAAGTCCAGATTTCTTGGCTTTGGAAAGAACCAGCAGGGACCAGTCTCCCAATCATATTCTCCCTTCCATAGTTGGAGCCCTTTCCCCAAACTCCAAAAAGGAAACTAAAATCTAAATCATAAAACATGCAATTGTTAATAAATTACTCAACTCTGCATGCAACTGTATACATGAACATGGCATATTTCTTCATGTTTATTTTATTTACAGTTGATGAAGCATGGCCATATTTTCATAAGCACTCTCTTGGATGAAACATTTCCCCATTTTTCTCCTACAGGAGAAAGAACC
>JANHZU010005707.1:247045-260988 GCA_032468055.1 Acrochordus granulatus | reverse complement strand
GTTGAGGGAGAATCAAGGAATGAAAATGCTATCAGGTACTGCTTCAGAGATTCTGGTGCTGGTGCAGTAAATCCCTTGCTCATTTTTTCTCCCCCAAAACCCAGTCTCTGTCTTATCTAATGTATATGACATGATGATGATACCCTTTGTGTGCTCGGTTCTCCACTGTTCTCCATTTTCTTTGGCTCGCAGAAGTGCACTTCCCCCTTTCTCCAAAGCTTTTCAAACATCATGGCCACCTGTTTGAAGGTCTACCTTAAATACACCCTGCCACACACACATGCACATTTCTCTGTTGTTTGTTTGTAATATACTGGAACAGAGCAAATAAAAAGTGTGAATCATCCGGAATAAAAATGTTAGAAGTGTTCTTTTTCTCTTTTTTAAAAAAAATGTGGGAATGATGGTTAGGCTGCTTCTTTAGAAAAGATGCAGAAGTGACATGAGATAAGAATAATAAATGCAGCATTGAAGAGAGATGAACAGTACGCCAATTGTAAAAATTCAGACTCCGTATTCAGCAGTGCAGGTATTCCAAACATGGAAATGTTGGTCTGGCAAATAAATAATTTCAATACGTGATGATGTCAAAGCGAACATTCTTTCTTGGGAAAGAGTTCTGAGAGACATCTGTCATCCCTAAAATATTTCTGGCCTGGCCACCATCTACCTACCTTTTGTAAAAAAAAAGCATCAGGGCTTCAACTGCATAATTCCAGCTGCCAACTTGACCCTTTTGACTCCCATCCTAGCAAATACACCTGATCAATCAAAACACTCCTATTGGTGCCCCTCCATCCTTCCCACCACTGTTCACCTGACCTTTATTCCAGCATTAGAGGTGACAAAGTCAAACAGATTTTGCACCTTGCGGAGCATTGCACCCACCACCAGTGAGAGCCACCCCACTAATTCCGTTAGCACTACCCATGGGAGCATTCTTCAGATAGCCAAATCTCATATGAAGTATAATGATATTATGGCCATTTTTACTGTGTTTTTAATTTATTTATTAGATTTATTTTTAAAAAATTATACAGGTTGTCCTCGACTTACAACCATTGGTTTAGCAACCTTTTGAAACTACAACAGCACTGAAAAAAGTGATTTACAACTAGTCCTTGCACATAAAACCCTTGCAGAATCTCTATAGTCAAGTGATCAAAATTCAGGGGCTTGCAACCAGCATGTTTTTATGAAGGAAGTGGTGCCTTGGGTCATATGACTGCTCTTTCTGATATTCCCAGCCAGCTCCTGACAAGCAAAGGTAATGGGGGAAGCTGGATTTGTTCAACAACTGCATGATTCACTTAACTGCAGCGATTCTCTTAGTTGTGGCAAAAGGTCATAAAATCAGATGTGACTCATGTAACGACCACCATCCTTAGCAATGGAAATTCTAGACAAATTGTGATTGTAAGTCAAAGACTATCTGTACATACATACTTTGGCACATTAGTGTTTATAGATTCTGCTGGAAAGTCACATCTGCTGTTGACTTTAACTGAAGCCCCCTCACCTGCAGCAAATACGTACAACCCATTAAGAAGGGCAGGGTCTCAATTGTGCGATTGCAGACACTATTTTGATTTCTTTTGCTGATTTTCCCCATGGACATGCTTGTTCCCCATTTTACTTTCCTGGCTGTTTTTAAGACAGAAAGACCATTTTCTATGTGGTTTAGTCCTAAAGGTTTTTCAAATTAAGGAAAGGGAAGTTGCTCGAGAAGTATTTTTTCTCTTCTTCAGGAATCAGATCAGCCTTCCCAATTCTGCTCTTAGAAAGTTGGAACTACAATTCCCAGTAACCCAAGATCATAAGAAATAAGGGTGGTGATAGGATGGGCATGATCAGCAAGTAAAAGGAAGAAGTCATTCAGTGAATTTCCATGGATGAAGATGAACTGGAACCTTGATTTTCCCAGAATTAATCCTACACTTTAAGTCCTATTTCCCTATCCCATTCCATTGTGTTATGGAAGACAGCAATGTCTTCCCCAGTATGATAAAGTTTTTCTGGAACCCTTTAATCAGTTAAATAGATGGGTGGCTAGAACCACAGCAGGGTAAAGGGAGCATGAAAAGGTTCCTTCTTCTGTAAACGGTTTCCTTGAGTTTGGGTGAATCAATTTTGCCATTCTGGGCACCAATTGACAAATCTACCAAGACTGCTGATTGTGGCAGTTCACAAGTTCTAGCGTATTTGTTTTGCACAGCCACTTTATTTAGGGTCCTTTAATGATCAGAAAGACATATTTTGCTAAGCAGTGATCCCACCCAATCAACAGAAGATATAGTTGGCCTGAATAATCTTAAGATTTTTCACAGAAATACAGAATGTAACAGGAGGTTGAATCATGGCAACTGGTCTTCTAATCTTTTTGGTTTGAGATGTTTCACTGCTTATCCAACAGGAATACAAGTCCAGTTGACATGACTCAATCTCCAGACAATTCTACCTGGATGACTGAGAATCTTTGTCAACACAGAATGCAACACTTAAGATTAGGGACCCTGGAAAGGATCAGTCCAGCCCCCTGACTTATTTCAGCAAAGGAGAATCTAAAACTGCCCAAGGCCCTTTTTTCCATTATTTTAGCCATCGCTTATGATTAGGATTATTTTTTCTGATGTCCAACTGAAATCTGCTTGTTATTTAAATTCTTATAATTCAAACCAGTTGTTTCTTGTCCTGTTTCCTGGAACAACTCTGAAGAATTCTGACTCATACTCTACCTGACAGCCTTTCAGATACTTAAAATAGCTATGATATGTCCCTGCAGGCTTCTCTTTTCTACCCTAAACATACCCAATGTCTCCAAATCTTCTTTGTAAGACTTTCCTTCTAAACCTGTTTATCAATGTATTTCCTAAAATGCAGGGCTTAGAACTGGATGCACTATTCTAGGTGTAGTCTAACCAAGGCAGAATAAAGATAAACTATCAGTTCTCTTGATCTTGATCAAGTTCTCTTGATCTGATGCAGCCTAGGACCTTATGTGCGCTCTTTGCAGTTATAACATACTGCTGTTTGTGATCCACTGCAACAGGTCCTTTTTCTTAAATTGTAGTTTCATCTATCTTATTTTTTCTACCCAAATGCAGGACGCTGTGTCTGTTGTTGCTGCAATTCATCTTGATTTCTTCTGCTTTTGGTTCCTTCTGGGCTTCATATTTTTCTCTGTTTGCTACTCCTCATCCCCACCCCAACCCACCTCTATGTCCTCTGCAAATTTGAGAATCATATTTTCTCACTTGTGTCATTTGTAAATATATTGAACAGCCCCAAAGCCAGCAATATGCCATTCATCACTTTCATATCTGATGTATGCTCATTGGTATGATTGTTCAACTGGCTCTATATAATAGTTTAGCCCATATTCTGCCATCTTCTCTACTTAACATGAGGCAGTCTAGCCCAAAAAATAGAGCCATATGAATTACGGAGGCATCTGTCTGAGCCATTTTTATAATTCTCTCCCACTGTTTGGATTAAACTTTTTTTTTTAAAAAAAGCCTTTTTGTTGCTTCGGTAAGAGGTCTTCCCTCTCTCCCCCAAGGTCATCTTCTTTACTCCCTACACATGGCCATAAAAAGAAAATAAGGTTGGTTTGTCATGGCTTCTTTATGGGAGTCATGCTGGTTCCTCCAAGCAATGCCCTCTTTTCTAAATGTTCAGGAAACAATGCATTGTTCCGAAGTTTGGTCCACCACTGACATCTCAATAATCGATCCGTAGTTACTTGGTCTCTCTTCTCATCCTTTTTGAAGAAAGAACATCATTTGCCAATCTTCAGATCTTAGTCATTATGCCTGTCTTCCATGATTTCTCAAGTTTCTTAGATGTAATTGATTTGTTCTTGGAAACCTAAACTTTTTCATGTTAGCAAAGATGTTCTGTAAGTACTTTTAGTTACCTTGAGTTTCTCAAGAAAATCTTTCACTGTTTTAATTCTAGCTCAGACCATTCAAATCTCCTTGTCTGAATACACATTCCTGGAATTCAAAAAATCTATTGCAGAATCATAAAGTTGTGAGGGGCACTTGCTCCTTCTTGTTCAGAGAATCTTAATATTCTGCAGCAAGATCAGCACTGGGCTTTTATGTAGAAACTGATGAAGCAAATTAATAAGAACCAAGGCTGACATCTATGGTAGGTGAAAGCAACTTATTCCTGGGCCCATGGGATCTGCGGATTACATGTGATGAACTTAGATAATCCCTGGACTCCTGGGAAATATATCATCTTGGCTAGATAAAACTATACATATTCCAGTGATTGTGAATCATAATTACCAGCATCATGGTTCTTTCAATAACTTGTCTGTTTATAGTCTCTTCCAAATCAGGGCTGCTTTTTTCTGTATGAATATGAAACCAAAGTTTCTAAATTGCTAGAATTCTTTGCATTTATTATAAGTAAAACTGAGACTGAAATCTTGTCTCCAGATACCAATGTTTTTGTCAGCAAATGAAAAAGAAGAAAAAGAGCAAGGCTTTACTGGAGGAGAGGACTTTATGCTCCAGATTTCTTCCTCCGTTTCTCAATTCGCCCAAATATGCTCACTTTTTAAAAAAGATTTTTAGTCCGTCTTTTTTGCAGATACAACTCAAGGTAGTGAACATATCTAATATTTGCTTCTCCTTTTTTCCCCACAACAACAATCCTATGTGGTGAGTTGGACTGAGAGAGAGTGACTGATCCAAAGCCACTCAGCTGGCTTTCATGACTAAAGAGGGGCTAGGACTCCTGCTTTCTCGGCCAACACTTTAACCACTACACCAGGCATGTCCAACTTTGGCAACTTTAAGATGCGTGGACTTCAAATCCCAGAATTCCTCAGCCAATATAGCATACCATAACTGAGGAATTCTGGGAGTTGAAGTTCACACATCATAAAGTTGCCAAAGGTGGACACCCTTGCACTACACCAAACTGGCTCTCTTTGCTGGGCAATGGAGCAATGCGTGTACCGTCTGGCCAGTCTTCTTCTCTTAACTACTAGACCAAACTGGCTCTCAAACAGTTACCTACTACTATTCCTTCCTTCTATTTTTCCCATAACAATCCTGTGAGGTGGGTTTGGTTGAAAGAGAGGGAGTGGCCCAAGGTCATCCAGCTACTTTCATGCTCCAAGTGGGACTGGAACTCAAAGTCTCCTGTTTTCTAGGCCAGCACCTTAATCACTATAGCAAACTGACTCTCACCTTCTTAATATGCGCTGCTACCAAGCCAGATCTTTCCAATCTTATATCTAAGCATTTTATTTTCCTGTTAGATGACACACTTA
The DNA here is from genome assembly GCA_032468055.1 of Acrochordus granulatus. Classification (NCBI taxonomy): domain Eukaryota; kingdom Metazoa; phylum Chordata; class Lepidosauria; order Squamata; family Acrochordidae; genus Acrochordus; species Acrochordus granulatus. The sequence goes on along the minus strand of JANHZU010005707.1, from coordinate 255,698 downwards.
TACAACATCCTCTTAGTTTGTCCCAACAGTCAATCTATTGATTTCAAACTGTGATTTATAATCTAAATATTAGCCAAGTGGGAGATAACAGACCAGACCAGGAAATCAACAGGAAGGCTAAGCTACTCTTATTGAGACTGGTTATAATATCAGAATCTTGCAAATCTATCTCTCCCTACCTTATACTCAAAATAATCATGTTATCTTGTTTCTCAGGGCTTAAAAATGTTTCAGCCTCTTTTCCTCGAATAACAGGTCTTTTGTATTTCCATCAAGGTCATATTTCTTACCCTTTACACACTCCTAGCTTGGTGTCTTCCATTCCATTCCTAAAGATAGCCCCACAAAATACTGCCCTCCAGGATGATGCAAAATCATGTAGAAGCATATTTTGGTAAAGAAGTTCAATTAGCTGCAAATTCATAGATCATCTAACCAACATTCTTCTATTTTTGACCTCATGAGAGACTTTGTCAAGTGCTTATTTGACGTCAAGGTACACTACAATAATAGCACTTCTTTGGCCCACTAATTAGTAATAAAAAAGAATACACTTTGTCAAACCCATGCTGTTTCCTGGTATTAGCAGAGTTCTTCTCAAAATGTTCACAAACCTGCTGCTTGACAATCTGTTCCAGTAGAGTCATTAGTTTAAATTCAAGGCCATTGAGGAGGCAATAGTGAACTGAATTAAATATTGCTTTAAACAAAATGCATGATAGATTTTTGCTTTAAACAAAATGCATGATAGATTTTTTTCCCTGTACAAGAATCCTGTTTAAATCAAAAAATGTAGACAGTGTGTCAAATGGCAGGAAGAGTCATATTTTAATGATTAAAATGGCATATCATAGATCACTTCATTCCTGTACAAGCTCCTTTTTCACTTGTTTCTCTAAGGACAAAAAGATCTCAAGTGGGAAAAACCAAAAGTGGAATTTCCTGCTTTAAAAAAACAGCTGGAAATTCACTTCACAGTATATCAAATTTTGTATCCTCCATTACTACTTACATGAATTTAATCCTTACAGCATCTGTTACTTGGTGAACTTTGATATAGATAATCAAATACCAACAATTCAAGAGAAAATCTAAATAACAGTAAATAATTTAAACCTATCTTTCCAAAAGCAATCTATAATGCATAGGCATCAGATGAAGTAGAAAAGATTATCTTTAATGTTGCAGAATCAAATCAGTGTATAAAATTAAGTTTAGATCTTATACCAGATAAATAATTATACTGAAAACCCTTGGAGTGTGGCTGCTAACATAATGGAATTGACAGGGAGAACATTTTTCAAGTATCAAAAATATAAAAAACATTTATATTCAAATGGAATTGTGACCTTTACAGCTGTTGTATACAAAATTGTGGAATGCTTCCAAATAATGTCTTGGGTGAGTATATATTAAAAAGCTCTGCTTCTCCTAAATATGAATCCAAACTAGCAGATGCTCAGATATGACAACTCTATAAAAGCAGCTCAGTACTTCTCATATTATCATACTCGCTGGGAAATAGTGCACAAACAACTGGTTCTGCCTACTGCCAGTTTTTATTACTAAATTCACCATAATTACTCATGCTTTGCCAGTACATTCTCTTAAATTTTTTGTCTTATTTGACTCTTATTTGTTAAATCTCTTTGGAAGAACAGAGAAGAAAATTTAACACAACATTCTTAAAGACCCTCCGCTGGTTATAAAGCTTAAAAATTTAGGATTAAATTTAAATTTTAAAGGCACATACCTGTGGCCATGATAGTGTCGTCTTTCCCTTGGGTAAACACCACAACTCGCTGTCTTTTAGGATTTGCTTTTTTCAGGGCCTGAGCCTTTCGGGCTATCTCTTTAATATCCTCAGTCTTGAAAGAGCAAAAGAAAAAAAATCTTGAAGGTAGCAGCGTAAGTTATCAAAGACAGACCATAAACTTTTCAACAGATTGCAGAAAGATTATTTTTAGTTGAACATGAACGTGGAGTTCTGATATCGGAATGAAATCACAGCTTGACAAGCTACTTTGATTAGGACCAATTAGTTTCTCCATGACCCAGATGATCACCTAACAAGGGGATGAGGAGAAACAGATCGTTGGAAGGTGAAGTTTTTTGCCTGCTAGCAGCAATGAGGAAACAAATAGCTTGATAAGATTGCTGGGGAAGAGGTGAGTTAAAAGCCATCTTTGTTCCCTTAGCCATCTTTAGCATGTTCCCAGGACATGAAAGAATACAGACCTGGTCTTGGGAAGGGGACTGGAACGAGCAAACAGGTTAATGGGAGGATTCTCACAAAAGATTACTCAGTTCTGGCAAACAGGAAAGAATGAGAATGAACCCAGTTTCTCTTTCACCCGTCTTATACCAAACAGGATCAAAAACTGCCCCAAACAAAATTAGGGGAAGGTTCTTCTGAGTATTTTTTCTCACACTTCCCTCTATACTGCTTCATATAGGAAGAAGAGGCCACCAAATCTAATGAATCACCTTCTCCGCCATTTCAGGAGCAACTCTTCCCTCCTCTTTCACCCTTTCCATTATCTAACAATATGGACCCAAAAGAGAAGAATTCCATTGCTTCAGCAACTTCTCTACAACGCAGGAGACAAGAGGCTTCAAGAGTCAGAGTCACAGGGAGTCTGTAAGGACAGGAGCTAACTTATCTGTCCATCTCTTATTCCCCCTGCATCACTCCCCCGTTTAAAGATCACTAAACTGACCTTAAGGGGCTTAATTTCCATGAAAAGAATGTGACTGTTCTTAAGGTCTCGACCGACCGCAGACTGATGCTAGAAGAATAGTTCTCCTGAACTCAAAAGTCTTGTAAATATTTCTTCAAGGAATGGATTCTGTCCCAGAAACCCAGAATTGCTGAAGTCTCATCCACTAACTATACACACCAGTCCACACCACTTCTTTGCGGTCCTCAGACAGGCAACATTAAGGACAAAGTTATCTGCCACTTGCTCTACCTATTTATCTCCTTATCTCACTTGAAGAATTTGAAAGTGGTCTTTTCTCATAGCAAACGCCTGAATTCAATTTACGGGTTGATTTTTCCCTTTCCTTACAACTGTATTATACAGAAATGTTGAATAATTGCAGTGCTGCATACAGTTTAAAAAGCTATACCTTCTTTTCTAATATTAAACAAAACTCCACTCAAGTCTTCCGGTGCAACTAAGTATATAAAGGCTATCTACATCCATATGGACCTGCCCTGAAAAAAAAAACTTTCATAGGTTCCCTACCTCTCTGGATAGTTCATTTTCAAAAGTCCCTTTTAGCAACAGTATAGTTCTCATGGAACCTTATTATTCCGTGGTTTTGTTATTTTAATCTAAAAATTTGTAATTTTTTTACTCATCATTTCACGCAGAATGACACTTTGTAGGAGATTATATTTTTGAATGTTTCCCCAATTGAGGGACTCCTTTGCACAATGGAAAGAAAGCTCTTGCTTGGAAATTCTCATGTTATGGAAAAATAATTAGCTACAGGACCTTTTTTGAATCTTCAAAAACATTAGGAAAGATAGTTCCACGATTCATATCCAAATTGCTCTGCTTCAAAAAGTTTCTACTGGTTGGATTGCCCGTACAGTTTGGGGACTTCTTCTTCAATACAAAACGATTTGACTCGGACTAAGAAAAACAACTTACCTTAAAAAGAATTGGTAGCATTTAATTTAGAGATTCTTAGGCTTTAGGACTGCCATTAAATCATCATATATGTAGAACCTTTGCAGTTTCTAATACTGTTCTCACCTAAGTGTCACTCAGAACCCTTATTCCATCATAGGTTTTCTTTCAATTTCTGCTCTTTACTTCAGTCAGTGGTGGTAACTTTTTAATTAATTGAAAATAAATCATTTGATGTTAAATTTTTGTTAAGGCACTTTGCAAATATCTTAACGAAGAGGAAAAAATACCAGTTGACATTCAGCAAATGGATGAGAATCCAGATTTAGGACGTTAAGCAAAAGTTATGTTGGAAAATATTTTTAAAAGCGCTGATGGAAAGGTTAGCGTGATTTTGCCGTTCTGTGTGAATTTAAGCCAGACCTGTTCCACATTTCCAATTCAAGGGGAAAAAATAAAAATATCCACCACTTGCTCTTTTCTTTGATCGAATGACGTTTACGCTAAGCTGCGTGACACAAAATACGACTTGTACAAAAGGAAGGTTTTCCCGCAGTCTTGATTTTACAATGCACCCATCACGATCCAGAGCAGACCATGAAATGACAAAGCGTACAGTTTAAACACTTATGGTACAGGGAGACATGTTTTTGTGTTCTCTCGAAGCAATCTAAACTGGGGACACACCAACACGCCAGATGTTCCTCCCTACCTCTCCTTTGTACTTGAACAAACGGAAAGCCAAGACCGGCCCGCGGTCTCCCGGCGGTTGAGGTCTGGTTGCACTGCTTTCCATTTGCCTTTTGAGCAGCCCCTTCAGAAGGGAGCACGTCTAAACAGAGCGATGTTGCACACACATGGGGGCCATAAAGGTCTAAAGGGAACGGGTTGAAACGTTATTGGGTACGGGGCAGTCCCCACGTCCTGTAATCACCAATGAAGACTGCCTGGAGACAGGCCGCCAAGAGCTCTAGCAACGGAGACCCTTTCACGACGGCGCGGTTGACAGCTGAACAAAAGCCGGAGCTTCTGTACACGGCTACGTTCAGAGGCGGACCCAGATGGGGAGCAGCCTTGGGCGGGTTGACAAAGCGAGAGCCCCCTCTTCCTGCAGAGCGGCTGCAGGGCTGCCGCTCATCGGCTGTTGACGCGACGCCCCTGCAAGGCATTCGCCCCGGGGCAATCGGTGTTCAGCGCGGTCGCACTGATTCAATGAGGCATGGCGTTTCTGAATTTCGGGCTGCAGCCGAGAGGCTCTTTATGGGGTGCAATTCAGCTCTTCAACGGGCAGGTTCCGTATCTGCAGAGGCAGCTTGAAGCTGCGCCCGGCCTCTCTGCTTCCCGAGAGGCTTTTCAAAATTCAATAAATAACATCTGTAGGCGATGTTGGGTGCAGACCTAGCCGAGTGCGTCATAACACTGAGCTGGCAGAACAAAGAAACCATGACGACTGCCAAGTCTCTATGGCAACCGCAGCGAGGCTCGGAGGGGATAATAGCGCATCAATCACTGTCCCAAAGAACTTCATTATCGGCGAGAAAAAAGCCCTTCAGAATCTCTTTAGCGTGCAACGTAGGCTTACTCACCTCAAAGCCTTGCTCTCGCGCAAAGGAGGCAGCTTCCTGAAATCAGAAGAAGAAGCAGCAGCAGTTAATTGTTAGGGGCTGGATAATAAATAACACATTTGGAAGCTGCTTCAGGCAGTTCCCGTTCACAGAATCGTCTTTGTGGCGCGCACGCAAACCGTTCAGTTACTTGCAAAGACTCCTTGATGTGACAGGCAAAGGCAGCGTCTTTCACAAACGACGGAAGAAAAATGCAGGCTTTCCCTTCGTGGGCAACGGGGCGGACAAAGGTGCTTTGGCCGGAGAGGACTGACCACATGTATTGTGACTAATCGTACCAACGACGCTTCCCAAAGACTGGAATTTGGGTTCGATGCAACCCAAGGTTGCAGCCGTGGCTCAAATCCACTCTACCTGCAGCCCCGACGCGATGTTGGATCGTCGTGACCGCCTGAGTCTGCCTGACAGCAACAACGATGGGGGGAATGAGCATGTGATGAAAGCGCAAATCAGGGAAGGCGACCTTTCGTGTCCAAGCATTTGCAGCCCTGATCCAGGACAAATGCTTCAGACTCATACCGGAGAGGAAACTCACCGTCGATTACCCAGAGTTAAGGACAGTCATACAAAGAAAAGCACTGTCCTTTAGCAGCCTTCCTAGAGACAACCAGTGACCCGTCAGATTCGCGGAAGAGCCGAATCAAAGTCTCTCTTGGACAACAACACTACTGAATCCTCCCTTCTAGCAACAAAGACGGCAAGAGCTTGCCGTGGTGCGGGAAAGAAATGTTTGCGAGATACTTGGCGTGAGGAAATGGTTCCCCAAGTCGGTGTGCTCCAAACAAGGCTGGTGTGCAACAAACCGTATCAGCGCTGCACAGGGTTTTGGAATCAAGCTTCCCTGAAATTCTGTGTCTTTGACCACAATTTTAGAAAGGCAATCGATTCTAAGGATGATGACTTTACTATTTATTCTTAACCAAAAACAAGCACAGCGTATTTCAAAAACGGAAGTGGTGTTTCAGCTGAGACATTCTGGTAACTCCTGATCACAGATGTCACGTTGAACAACCAATTATTATTTAACTAAGAGACATTCAGCCATTAACTGGAGAATAAAAGTCTGATGTCTTAATCTTGGCTTTAGATGACTGAATTTAAGGAGCACCACTGGAAGGATGTCGATTTGTTTGATCGAGCCCAACGAGAGGCTACGTTTTTCAACAGCGGCAAAGTCCAAAATGAATCGTAACCACTTCATTTCTTAAACTAATGAATGTGAACATTCTGGATCACAGGGGATGCATAAAATAGATTGATCTGAACCCCAGACAAGCCACTATACTGTGGGAGCTCTGACCAAATCTTTTAAGTTAACCATGGTTTGGCAAAAATGAAAGATGGAGGGTTTTGGGAGTAAGAACGCCCTCACTCTCTGCATCTCATCAGCTACCTCTGAGCTGCCAGCATGGTGTAGCCTGTCATCCGGCCTGCTCTGGGTCTTCTCAGCCCGCTTCCCTTAGCAAACACCGCTGTTCTACTAGTTGGCTGGTTCATCCTCCTCCCTGCACTGGTGCAGAAAAGAGCTGACCATGTTTCAGAATGCACCCTCCAACCCACGCACTCCAGGCCTCTGATAAAGTGAGCTGCAGTTCATGAACGCTCATGTATTTTAACATACGGTAATTTGTTGAGCTGTTACCACAATCCTTATGAATTCTGACAACCATGGAATAACACAGCTCATTCCCTGCTCATTCAGGCAACAAGAAAACTCACTGGTCTTGTCTGGCATTCCACATAAGCCGAGAGCATTATTCTAGAACAGCCACCCACCACCTTGCGCCATTCCCAGTCATCATGACCTATCTGGGGTGCTCCATTTAAATGTCCCAAGAGGGCTCCTGAGTGGAAGCTGCTGCCATGGAACGTCCTGCAACGTTCAAGACTTCCCAGGCTGTCAAGGCAAGAAGATCAGTCAAGCGCTGGCAATCAGAACATGGTGATGTTGCTTCAAAAAGGAGGAAATAAACGTGAAAGCTTCCATACAGATTGTACAAAAATGTTTCACATAAGAAGAAAATGCATATGAGTCCTTCCCCCCCATAAATACAAGCTCTCCAGAATGACCTATGATTGGAAGTTGCTCATCCAACTAAGGTGGCCGTTCTACGCCTCTACAGGCTGAAAAAGGTCCCTTTTTAATGAATAATTTTTATTAAAAGAAGATTTTATGAAGATTTTAAAAACCAACAGAAATATATTAGAAGAGAAAAATATTATAAAAAAGTAAAAGAAACAGTGAAAAATTACAAACAACAAAAAAAGAAAACTATATAAAGAAGCAATCTTTTTGCAGCACTCATGATAGCATGACTGTCTCTTGACCAACAGATGACAGGGATCTATAAGCAGTTCCCATCAGCCACAGCCAGTATAGCAAATAATCAGGGTTGATGGGAATTGATTAAAGAAATAATCAATGGACCTAAGCAGTATATTCAATATATTTAGGGCACTGATATTTTTCCTGCATAATCCCCATTTAATGAAATAAGTGGCCTTAGGCAAATTAATTCCTTTCTCTAATCTTCCCTCATGGTATACAACCACAATATAGACACAACTTCATCACAATCCTTTGACAAAATAGATTTCAGTGTCTACATTGCATCTTCCGAAAATCCTCCTTTTATTTTTCTCAGTTCAGAAATTCTCACAGTTTAAACCATAACCCCCAATACAAGAAATGTGATTAGTTAGCAACCATGGACATTAAAAATGGATTGTGAAGTTGTTGCTTTTTATAAAACTATGCTTAAGGAGTGTGTAAGAATTACAAAAAATACAGTTACCAATTAATGAGGGAGGATTTTTTTTAATCTGGAGCTATATTATCAAGCTTATCCATTGTCAAATACTAAATACAGGAAGCCAACAACTGTTTCTGATTTAGGAAATGTTACAATATACAGTTAGTCTTTGATTTATGACTGGTTGTTTAGTGACTATCAAAGTTACAATGAATGGTCACCCCCTGCACAGGCATATGACCGGACTTCGGGCACTCAGCAACACAGCCATATTTATAGCCATTTGTAGCATCCTGCAGTCATGTGACTGCATTTTATTATGGTTTTGCCAAAAATTGGCATTTATTTCTGGCTTTCAGCAAATCTGCACCCATAACAAATCACTGGTTCACTTTATGACTGAGGTGTTTGCTTAATGACAGCAGTATTTGCTTAACCACTGCAAAAAAGATTGAAAAATCAAGGACTACCTGTTGGATGGACAGTTATTAGGATCTAAATATATTAAAACTCTGATATCTCTGGAAACAATTACAGTGGTACCTCACAAGACGAGTAACTCGCAGGATGAGCAAAAAATTTAATCAAAAAATATTCCGCTAGATGAGCTGCGACTCACGAGACGAGGAAACTT
>JANHZU010005707.1:234604-246921 GCA_032468055.1 Acrochordus granulatus | reverse complement strand
GAATATTTTTGGGGGCGTGGAACAGATTATCTGACTTTCCATTGTTTCCTATGGGAAACTGTGTTTCTCTTTACGAGTATTTTGCGCTAAGAGTGTTCTTCCGGAATGGATTAATCTCGTCTTGTGAGATACCACTGTATGTCAGTTAGAAAGTTATTGAATGTAATGTCTATAAAGAATGATTCAACTTTTTTTCCTATGCCAAATTGATTTTACGGAGAAACCCAACTTAGAAAATTGAGGAAAATATGGTGATGTGAAAAAATTGGATGAAAGCAGGGATATTGACTTTGGACCAACTGACAGATGATGAAGATGATTTTTTTTAATATATTCTGTGTTTGGAGAAAAATATTTATCAGATATAAAACCTAACCCTATATATTATACAGAAAGATATACAGAAAGATATACAGCACTTAGAATTGCCCCAAACAGTGAGATGGATGGTATATAAATTTAATACATTATATATATGTATTAATGCATCTGAAGTCTGTTTGGACTATATTTTCTTCTGCTCTAATATTATTTTCAACTTTTCAATGTTTTCCCCACAACATTGTTGTGGGGAAGTGGGTTGGGTTAAGAGAAAGCGACTGGCCCAAAGTGACCCAGCTGGCTTTTATGCCTAAAAGCGGAACTAGAACTCATAGTCTGCTTGTGTTGCCTAAGTCACCCAGTTGGATTTTGTGCCTAAAGTGTGACTAGAAGTTAGGGTCTCCTGGTGATTGGACCAATGTCACCCAGAGGGGTTTCATGCCTAAGGTGGGATGATCTATATGCAGTTCTATATCTTGGATAAACTTCCAAATCTCTTATTACTGCCACTGCCATTGAAGTGCACACGTCCTTTGAAGTGCCTACCTAATGATTCCTGACTACTGTTTTGTCTGACCCAAATTTCCTTACTCTTGTTATATCTGGCATAATTTCTGGACTAAAGCATGGTTTTGTAATTAACCTGAGCAATACTTAATAAACTACCTTTTCAGCCTAGTGCAGAGTATAAGTTTCTGATAATTTTCCTTGTATGTAAAATAATACATGATGGAATGGTGATGACTGGAGAAAGCAGAACTTGCTGTTAACATGCATTAAGCTCTCAGAGGATGAATCAAATCAGAGGCAGTGGTGGCTACTACTCCAAAGAACTGATAAGCAGGAAGCTTCAGATCTGTTTAGATCCCAGATATACAGTATCTGCCACTGATCAAAACATAGTGGGCATTTTTCAAACCAACTTTCTTCTGACTCAGTGCTGGAAGAAAATGGATCTCTTCCTATTTCTCAACTGCATTTGAATTACAATTTGGCTCAAACTTATCTTATTTTTCATTCTGTCTTGATCACAGAAAGTGACTACCTGCATCTCAGTGAATTTTAACCTGTAGTTCTTGCCCAAAAACTGCCTTCAGGATAGAATAACTGCAAGAAGAAAATGCACATTACGTGCACAATTGGCAAACTACTGGAAATAGACACTGTTATACAACAGTTGACTGATACAATAGTTGTATTATGACACAATAGTTGACTGATTCAATCTGCCATTTTTAAACTATCCCCAGAATATCTCTGTCTGTTTCTGAAAGTTGTAAACGTTCAGCAGCTCAAAAGTTTGGAACTTTTCTGGCATGATGTCCTTGGTATATGGGTCTCAGGCCTAAAATTGTCCCCAATTAATACACAAAGATACTGGGTTTGATCAATGCAATACTACATAGTCTTTTCTTGGATTTTTCCGATATACTTCTAAACCAGATGTGGCTTGTACTGCATACAAAACCTTCTTAAAGTATGTCATGGTGAGTAATTCCTCAAGGCACTTCAGAGAAGATGCTACCTAGTTGATCGTTACATGAGTCACTTTTGACTTGCCCAACATCTGAACTAGAATGAGGCAGCTTTAATGTCAATTCCAGGAGGCTCTAGTGGATAAGTTCTTAAACTTTAGGATTGCATGCTCTCATTCAGTTCTGTTTTGCAATCAATTGTCATCTGGAGCACTGGGGTATGATACCTTGAATAAATAGAGGATTAAAATCCATCCCGCATTAATTTACACTGCTTCTCTTGGAAGAGCTAATGGAGTTGGATGTGCAGAAAAAAAACACATTACAGACAAAAAGGCTGGGAAAAAGACTCATACAGAAACAGCAAAATATATCAGGTGCAATGTTTTTCCAGGTCTATCCAGCTTCACTGAATAAGAAAACCCAGGAGAACTTTTATGATTATCAAGAATATGCACTCTCTTTTAATGTTAATAGACTGGGGAGTGTTATTAAGAGACACAGAGTGAGCAACGTGTAATCGAGGACATTATCCCTGATATCACCTTCAAGTTAACACACCATGTAAACCATTAAAAAGAGGTTTAGAAACTCCTTATCTGTGCTTTTGTTATGCAGCCAGAAGAGGTGTGGCAATTAATTACTTGCATATGACTCTTCTGGAGTGGCTGCAAGCTTAATAGGTGCTGCAAAAGTAACTAGGATCTGCCTAGCCATGCAAAAATTATAGTTCTCATTTTTAATTGATTTCCTTTTAATACAAGAACTGTCATTGTTGGAAAAGATTTAAATGAAGTGCTCAATACTAGGTACTGATTTTCTAAACCAATCAGGCATCAAAAACCATGTTGCACAGTAACAGCTCTCTTACATGTAGCTTAAATCCAAGCATACAAGAATATACATGTTTCTCCTGCAATACTGTTCCTATTCCCAAACTGATCTACTTCTAATAAACTTTCTTGAAAAATGATCAATTTCTCTTTCAGACCAAACAGAGGCTCAATTGTTCTTTCAGATCATGCACCAATTACTGTTTTTTAAAACAAATTCTAATCCCATTGTCTGACAGATTAAATGGTCCAATACTTTAATGATGACGATTAATTCATATTAATTAAAGCCAATAAAGATGTGTTGCAACACCTTAGAAAGAATTTAAAGAATTTTAATGAGGAAAATATTGACCCCTCCTAATTTTGGTAGAAGATAGTACCTAGACTGGGAAGTTAAGCAGGGTAAGGTCTGGTTAGCAGTTGGGTAGAACTCTTTTCAAGAGGAGAAGGGGACGGCAGAGGATGAGATGGATAGATAGCACAGTCAGTGTGATGGGTATGAGCTTGGGAAGACTCCGGGAGGCAGTGTAAGACAGGGGGGCCTGGCATAATGCAGTCCATGGGGTTGCAAAGAGTCGGATACAACTGCGCGGCTGAACAACAACAACAACAGAACTCTTTTCAGAAACTCTACAGGTATTGGTTAGCAAGTGAAGTTAACAAGTATATAGCAGAAGACAGTGGTAAACTATGGCCAAGTTGTTGTGATGGAAACATCATAACTTTGTCCAAGTAGTCACTATGAGTCCAGTTTGATTTGAAGGCACCTTTATTTTAATGTATTATTACACATCTTTAAAAGATGTTGCTTTTCATAGGATGTAGGCTCAAAACTCAGAAAACTGTGAGAGTTGGACCATAAGGAAGGGTGAGCATCGAAGAACTGATGCCTTCGAATTGTGATGCTGGAGAAGACTACTGAGAGTCCCTTGGACTGCAAGGAGATCAAACCAGTCAATCCTTCAGGAAATTCATTGGAAGGACAGATACTGAAGTAATCTCCAATACTTTGGCCACCTAATGTGAACAGAGGACTCATTGGAGAAGACCCTGCTGCTGGGAAAGATTGAAGGCAAAAGGAGAAGGGGATGGCAAGAGGATTAGATGGTTAGATAGCATAGACAGTGCGATGGCCGTGGGCAGACTTTGAGAGGCAGTGCAGGACAAGGAGGCTTGGCGTGCTGCTGTCCATGGGATCACAGAGTCACGACTGCATGACTGAACAAGGCACAAAATGGTAATAACAAATCTCTTGCAAGAAAGAGATCCGCATTTCTACGTCTGTGAAACACCAAGTGCACTTATATTTATTCAAACCAAGATTGAATTCCAATGTCTTTACTTATAGAAGTAATCTATTTCTATAATTAATCCCACTATATGAACTTGGAGATAAATCTTCCAACTAGAATATTTAAAAAATTACCTCCATGAAACTAGACATCAAAAATGGAAAGAGGTATTAGTCATAATAAAGACTCCAGAGATCAGTATTCTAATTGTTTTTTGCAGCAAAAAATCATTCTATATAGGGGAACATACAGAAACTGGACATTTTTAAGTCTTTTGGCTTAAAAGACTGAGGTTTTTTAAAAAATTAAAACTGAGGCTTCCCAAATGAATTTTATAAAACATGTTCTACTGAGCTAATCTTTCATCTACAATTTTTGTTTGGTGTTATATTAGAAGTAGGAAGATGCCAGACACTTGGAAGACTATGGGAATCAAAGTCATTCCAAAACATAAGGTTCTGAAAGATTTGAATTTAATCTGGATCAATATGGGGATTAGGGGAGAATTAGTCAGAAACGTGGGATATAAAACATGGCTTTATTTAAAAGGGATTCTGTGTAAAGTCCACTTTATAGCTGGATCGATAATAACTTTTACTACATTTAAATATAGTATGGGGGCAAAGAATCATACATAGATAGTCATAGGATTTACACTGAGTTCTTCAGGTCTCAAATACCTAGAAACCCCTCTAAATACTTGATGCTGTCGTGAAAAAGAATTACTACCTATTAATAATATTTTATTATTAACAATTTTATTGTTAATAATTATTTTATTAAAATATTTTTATTTTATTAAAAATTATTTTATAAACAACTATAAGGGGCACAGTGGCCTAGCGGTTAAGACACTGGGTTTGGTTGACAGCCTGAGACTCCAGGTATTCGCCCCAGTTTCTGCCCATCTAGCAGTTGAAAGCATGCAAAATGCAAGTAGGCACTGCCTCAATTGGTGGGAAGGTAACAGCGTTCCGTGTGCCTCAGTGTATAATCATGCCAGCCGCATGACCATGGAAGTGTCTTTGGACAACACTGGCTCTTTGGCTATGAAGCAAAAGATGAGCACCACCTCCTAGAGTCAGCCTTGACTGTCAGAGGAAACCTTTACCTTTATCTTAATAGGAATTCATTTAAATTTTAAAAGACTATGCTTCTATCTTAAATGCTCTGAGGTTGTCTAATTTCTGTTATGATTATGGTAATACCAATATTACATGTACATTTTTGAAAACGTATACATTTTCTTCTTGATTACAAAAAAGGAAGTTCTTTGCAAAGTACTTGGCTTCTAGCTTTTGGGTCTGTCTCCAGTCAAAAACAATCTGTGAAACTAAATTATCAGTGGGGATTACAGATACTCAATAGCAATCAGTTTGGCCCTGTTTTTCAGATAATTTTGTTTAAAACAGACTATTTTGTAGAAGTATCATTTAACATTGGGTAGAGTGCACAGAATAAACGATGCATGTTCAATTAATTGCAAGCTAGGCTTTAGGGAAAAATGTATTTATATTCGTATCTAGCCATGATGTGATAAGGCCAGGAAACAGAAGGGCATAATCGCTCACTTTACTGATGGTGGAGCTCTTTTTCTTGTTGGATACATTTACACAACCAAAAAAACAAAAAACAAAACTGATTTTATTGGAAGAATAATTTAGAGGAGTATGTAATGTGTGTTCATGTTTGTGTGTGTCTGAGAGAGGATTTAAGAAATAACAGCACAATGTCTTAATGTTATCTCTTACCCGTTGTTTTAATGTGTGCAAACATCTTTCAAGTAATAAACACAATTAACCAGTAATTTCAGGGAAAAACTTTATATGTCTTCTAAACAGGATGGCAAAGGGGGTCCTCGAAAAGACACAGTGCTCTCTCTTTTCTACCCAGATGAAGAAAGCATTAAACTAAGGGAATTGGAGGATTTTTAGAAAACTCTTGTTGGTTTTAATATCACAAAAGAGTCACAACGAAGATTCTGCCCTTTGACGTTGATGACCTTCTCTGGGGCTGTCCAGTATATAGCTCAAAATCTTCCAAGACCCAACAAAATTTCCAGGTCTGCTGGTTTCAATGCTTAGGATGCAAGTCAGCAAATGAACAAGTATAGGATAAAAATGTATACGTCTAGGCAGGTACGTGTATGTGTTCATTGGCATGATTTAATTTCTTCTTTCCACTAGAAAGTCTGCCACTAAATTGTTATTTGCAAAAGCTTTAAAAATATCATTAGCTTCATTTAATAAAATATTTAACATGGAGTGGCAGCCCATCAACACTGGTGCTCTTTTCTGTATGCATTCTGCGCTCCAAGGAATCAAAATAATTGCTAACATATAGAAAACAGTTTAAATAGTTTTGAACTGTCTCATATTAGGCAGAAGAAAGGTAAGTACATTAAATTATGCCACAATTCATGTTTTCTTCATGACTTGGCCAATGATACTAGATTTTAGAAAGAAAAATTAAGATGCCTCCATTTGTAACATACCAAGAAGACAAGTTTTACTGTGGAGTCCTAGGTGCTCTCTGAGCTTGGTAGTTTCCTGCAGATGTTTCATTATCAATCTAGGTAACATCATCAGCGCTAAAGGGGAGTGTGGTTTGCTCTCTCTCTATACTAGTGGTTTGCCCTGCCAGTGTTGGGGGACAGGGTAAGATACTAGCATATAAAGAGAGGAAACCTCACTTATTCATTCTCCAGTGAAGATAAATACAAATATTAATTTCTTTCTTGCTAATAATCCCAGCACTGATGTGAGCATTTCAAAGGATGGGGCAATGGGGAAAAGGAAAGCCTAGTCACAGACTTGTAACTTTTATCTTAGTGGCCACTTTGTTTAATGACAAGCTGCCAGTCCCTATCCTGATTGCTAAACAAGGACAACATGTACCTGAACATGAATCTCACTGGCTGACTTTGGACTAGTCATTCTTGCTCAGCCCATCCAGGTAGTGATTGTGGGGATAAATGTAATAAGTGCATTAAATAAAATAATTTTCTTGCTCAAATTTTAATACCTTTACATTTTCTACTGGAACTTCAAAAAGATCAAATATCACAGCTAGGATTTATAATAGGTGGGATAGTCACATAACTCAGCCATTCTGAAATTTCATGATCAATGAAATTAATAAAACCCATTACAAAAACTGTATTTTTCCTCTAAATTATACATCTGAACTTTCTCTCTAGTCTACCTGCCATATTTCTCAGATTACTGTCTGAAAAATATTATCAACCTCAAATGCCCCTGAAAATAGGAAGCATTTTAAAAACATAGGCAAAGCATAGAAAAGAGGAAACTTTGCGGCATAACTGATGCATTTGAATAAAAATAGGAATTATTTAATAAGAATTAAACAGAGAATAGCACAATGCTAATAGTTATGAGTAATAAGAATGTTAAAAGCAAGAAAAATATGAAATAAGATGATAAAAATACATACAGCTTTAAAGAATAATAAAATTAGAATAATCATTTATTCAAGGGGGGGCATGGTGGCCAAGCAGTTAAGACCTGGGCTTGTTGGCTGGAAGGCCAGCAGATAGAGACCCAAACACCACCGTGTAATGGGGTGACCTCCTGTTATGTGCCCCAGCTCCTGCCAACCTCGCAATTCGAAAGCATGTAAAAAATGCAAGTAGTTAAATAGGTACCACCTTCAGTGAGAAGATAACAGTGTTCCATGTGCCTCGGCATATAGTCATGCTGTCCACATGACCACGGAAGCATCTTCAGACAATGCTGGTTTCCTTGGCTGTGAATCGGAGATGAGCACTGCCCATCTCCACTGCTCATCAGAGATGAATCAGATTCATTTCAGAAGATTTGTAATGTTATTTCCTTCCATTGTTTTTCCTTTCCTTTTTTAGCAAATTTAATTTTTGATTGATGGTAATCCATGTGTTTTAGACAGCTTTCCATCAATTATGAAAGCATATGGTTGCAATCGGCTTATTTTCAAATTTATAATGTAGAATTGTATCTTGAATGTACATGGTAATCTGATTCCAGAATAAAATCTTTCATTACAAATAAAGAAGAGAACAAACATGAAAAGTCAATAGAAACAGCAGTCTATCGACTGTTGTTAAAGCAGTAAAGACTTAGAAAATGTTGACTACATATTACATTAAAGCTATTATTTCTCTTCACATGTAGACAAGCTACTAAAATAAAAAACAGATTTTAATATTATCTCTCTTTCTAGGAATGCACTGAAAAACCCCTTAAACTCAGTGAGGAATTTAAAAATAGAAATTTAACGTCTTATCAATGTGCACAGCATGAAGCTCCTTTAACTGTATCAACATGCTCTTGTTTATTCTTTACTCTGATTTTTAAAAAATGGGTTATTTGCTCAAATCAAGAATGTCCTAGAGAATTCTAAGCCCCTAGATTTATTTTCACACTGATGAAAAAAAATCTAACTGGATCTAATTGGAAAGTAATTTCTTCTCTAATTATGGAGACCAGGTAATTACACTGTTATTATGAATTAGCTGCCTATATACAAAAGGCTTACTTAAATAAACTAGTCTCCACTACCATTTGAACATAATAACCAAATCCACTTGTCATATTCTGGATGCCATTATATTTTCTGATGATGGTAGGAAAGAAATCTCCCAAAAAAAGAATACAGTGCAGATCTCAAACAGTTCATATGTAACATGCAGTTCCCAAGATATTCTGATTTCAACCTATTAACAGCTTGAACATCAAATGATGTGATTAAGCATTCTAATTTAAACCAAATGCATAGTGGCAATGCATTAAGTGGGGTCTTCTGATCTGAATTAAGGATTTCCAACACAGCCTCCAGATATACCTTGTCTAGGGGCTCCCCACAAGAGCTTCTTCCTAACTAACCCTTCTGATAACAAAACAATTAACAATGCATTATGATACAGAAAGTCGCTGTAGCAAAATGGGCAGGGTATAAAGTTAACAATAATAATACCAAGGAAAATAGGTGGGCGTGGAATGTTGCAGGTATATCAGACAGTTGAAGAGGAAAAAAAGGGCATTGGAGGAATACCTGGAAGACAGTGAAGAAGATTAATTAAAGCGAGTGTGTCAGGAAGGCTTACTGAGTACTGGAAAGACGAAGCTGGTGTGTACAAAAGCCCTAACGAAGAGAAGAAAAGAGACCTGGCAAGGCTAAGCATTACAGGGCCAGTATATTAAAAAAATAGAAGGCAAGGCAGATAATAACAAGATATGGCAATGGCTAAGAGCAGGAAAATTGAAGAAAGAGACAGAGGGTTAATTCTGGCTGCACAAGACCAAGCATTAAGAACAAATGCATACAAGGCTAGACTTGAGAAGACAACAACAGACAGTAAATGCCACCTCTGCAAAAAAACTGAAGAAACAGTGGATCACCTAGTTAGCTGCTTGAAGAAGATTGCACAGACTAACTACAAACAACAGCCTGATAAAGTAGCAACAATGGTGCACTGGAAGATCTGCAAGAAATACCATTTGCCTGCAAGCAAGAACTGATGGGATCATAAAATAGAGGAAGTAATAGAAAATGAAGAAACTTAATTGCTCTGGCACTTCAGAATTTAAATAGACAGGCCCTTGCCACATAACACTCCAGATTTAACAACTGTCAATAAGAAAGACAAAGAAGTTTGGATAGTGGATGTGGCAGTACCTGGAGACAGCAGAATAAAGAGAAAGAACTGGAGAAAATCACTAAGTGCAAAGGAATAGAACAATTGTGGCAAAAGAAAGCAAATGTGGTACCAATAATAATAGGGGCCTTGGATACAATCCCAGAACAACTGGAGCACCACTTGAACACCATTGGATTGACAAATTCACGATAAGTCAATTGCAAAAGGCAGCATTACTCAGAACAGCTTGCATCCTGCGATGATACTTTTAACAACATCAAATAATAGCATCTACCTATCCCAGGTCCTTAGGAAAGACTTAATAGGTGTTGATGAAGATTGGACTTCTTTTCTTTTGGTTCAAGATGTTTCACTGCTTATCCAAGTAGCTTCTTCAGACTGGAAGCTACTTGGATAAGCAGAGCAATATCTCAGACCAAAAGGAAAGAAGTCCAGTTGCCATGACTCAACCTCCAGACTCGATAGGTAGACAAAAATGCCAAATCCAGTCTAAACATCTGGTTGTCTGAGAGATGAACACAATAATAATGATGCTACATCCTTCCTTTCCTACTTGCTCTGTAATGTCACACATAAATATGAATAGAGTTGAGGTTTACCTTGTAACACACAGTTCATTACTTGCCCTTTGTTCTGAAAATGCCTTAGGTACCCTTCTTAAACCACAATAAATAGAGGCTAAAAGAACATGGATGTCTTGACTCAGGCTTGATTTCAGATGGCATGCAAGAAGAATTGGTAAAATTCATTCCTATAATAAGTATAATAAGTTCCTACAAATTGCGATAGAAATTTAGATCTTGAAATATCCCCATTTGGTAAATTTGTTTCGTCAACGCAGAATGTTACCTATCCCAAGCAGCCTAAGTACTAACAAGAAGATCTGTCAGTATTGCCATTTGATTTTAAAATTCAATTGTTTACCCTTATCCATTTTACAAATGCCACTAAATAATGATTCAGAGTTTTCATTAACATTTTATTCCCACAAGCTGGAAATGAGATACTGGGCTAGGTGGTCTCAACATGATGCTTCACATACCAGCATGCCTGGGTAACATTCACTAGAGATTTCATGTACATTAGGGATATGGAAACTCTACTTCCCAGACCCTCCCCACTGTGAGGGGAACCAGCCACTTTAAGGAAGGAGGTGCTGTTTTTATCCAGGGAATTTATTCAAAACAGGTTTGTAAGACCTTGTGGAAGTACTATAAAAAAAGAGTCCTCTACTCTCCATAGGTATAAGTATATATCTGGTTAAAATATTAAATTCTGCAGTTATTACTTCTTAAATGGCATAATATAACACTTTTTAAATATGGGAATTGAGGAGGTGGGGTGCAAAGTAGATCATGACTGTATGAAATGGCTCAAGCCTGAGGAGCTTGAGCCAAATTCATCCATTTCAGAAGAGGACAGACTTATTCAGTCCTTATACAGCCTTACTGAACAAGAACTCAATATCTTCAGGAAGCACTGAAAGCTATTTAAGGATCTAATAGAGGTTAGTTATTGATGTATCCATCCTGCAAGACAGACATTAAAAAAATGAGCAAGTCTCTAGCTACGCCTCAGATGGTATAAGAACAGCTGGAAAACCTTGTGCAACCATCATTAGAACATAAATTTGCCAAGTGTTCATATAATAATTGGAAAAGAACAAATGGACAATCTTTTGTGTTGGACCATAAGGATCCATCATCCAGGCTTAAAGAGATGCACTTCCACTGGATTATACTTCCCCGATTTCCAATTGTGTGACTTCATTTGCCACACCATGTTAAAACTACAAACTAATGTGTGGAGGACATTTCAATTTATGGCAAAAGAAAGGTCTCACTTAACATGGTGAATATCTCATGTTGATCCCACAGAGAACTCTTGTGATTTAACAGTCTATGGCTATAGAATTTTATAAATTTGACTCATTTCTGAAGTATATGCCCTCAGAGAAATGGTTCAGAAGGATATTATGGTTGCTTAAAGACTGCTGTACTCCCTTCTCAATCTTCTGGCAAAGGTCATAATCTAACAAGATCAGAAAGGCAGTTTTTGCTACATCTCAAAGACAGCAGAGAAACAGCACTCTCATGGATCTATACATGATGCTGCCTTTTAATGGTGGACCCTTATTTGAACATTCAGCTTGTCTTTCTTCTCTGAGTCCCTCTCCTATGGATACCCTTCAATAATGACTGTTTCTACATCTTAATGGACTCTAATCTCCAATGGAAGATGACAAAAATCAAATAAAAAATAAAATTCACAAATATAAGGAAATTATATTTGTGAATTATTTCATGAAATGCACTGTTGTACTGAGATCCACAAAAAAGCATTAAGAAAGGGCTCCCCTGCTATGATTATAATGGAGGATTTCCTATCATATCTTAGTGAATTACGAAGGAGTTGCTCTACAATCAGCAAAATACTTACTGTATTCATTACACATCATAATGAAATAGTTATGCTCATTATGAAATAACTGTTTCATAATGAAAAGGAAGAAGAGTATCAACATAAAGGTAACTCTCAAAGTACACCAATTTCCACTGCTCCCCAATTTTTGCCCTTAAAGAAACTGTTCAAATACAACTGCCTTCAGATTTTTATTCAGTTTCCCTGCATTTGGATAAGAGGGAATGCTGAACAGCTCCATATCATATTTCCAATTAATGTTGAAGGAGTCTTTCCAATTACATGATTTAGCTTTACAACCATTTTACAAATTGGC
>JANHZU010005707.1:164834-178171 GCA_032468055.1 Acrochordus granulatus | reverse complement strand
ACCACATTGGGATATTTTGCAATGAGAAGTGGCCTAAAAATATTTTAGTAAAATCAAATACACTAATAAAATAAAATACAGATATAGGAGTACTATATTAGCCAAATGTGGCCAGTTTAAGATGTTATGTTGATTTTATACAAATGCCAGAGATATTTCTATATCCCATTCTTAAATTTCACACAGATTAAAGTACGGCAATATTGCATGACAGTTGTGTGATGAACAACCAGATGTTTCTGATTTCATAGTACATTTTAGGTTTGTTCTTCCAAAATTACATCACCATTTTATCTCAACTGTTAACAATTGGACCCTTTATTCTGGAACAATGTTTCATTTTATGATGACCCACTGCAGTATACAGTAAAATCCAAGTAGACACAAATATATACAGAAACTGATAAGATGGGATGGAGCAGTATCGAATAAGGAAATTTAAGAATGTACTTCCCCCTGCCGCTCAATTCCACTTCTCTCTGTCCCTTGAAGCAGCTTTTAATGCTTAAAACATCTGTCCAAAGGCACACAAAACTCTTATTTCTTGACCCTCAATTACAGGTCAGCATGGGAATTATTATGGGTTCTAGATTTCCAAGCATACCAGGGGTGTTTAATATTAGGCACAGGTAGTCCTCAATTAAGACCACTCATTCAACAACCGTTCAGTTACGACACTGTTGAACAAACCTACCTAACTAAACCTATGAGGCCTATTAACCTTAGTCAAGGTCAAAACAAAATAAAACCTCTGTTAAATTGGTGTATTAAAACCAGTATTTATATGAAGGTACAACAAAAACCATGTATAATATCTAATAACAGCAATGTCTAATAGGTATGAGATACCAGGGTACGTATACTGTACACTCATAGACCACTAATCAGTTATTCTCTTTTGGTATCAAAAACATTCAGATAGTAGCTACCCAAGATGAAAATGAATTTAGAAGTCCCAGACAATTTGCTAATAATGCCGTTAAGCAGCATGCACAAGTATTTCTGCAAAAGGAGTAATTCAGGAAGAAAATGAGCATCGGTCTTTACATTACCTATTCCACGCAGGCAAAGTCGTTCATTATGAGGAGTTATATTTCTGTTCCAGAACAACAGTAGGTAAAATATTAAATTGTGCTAGCGTCATACCTCATCTATATTTAGATATTTCAATTTGCCTCAGGTATCTGGCTGGGCTAAAATTGAAGGGTTGACCATCTAAGTGGACCCCTACCAGCAAACTAGATTGAGCTTCCCAGCTTTCTCTATCTGTTCTTCTTTTCCTTATCTTAACTTTGGTATGGCTCAACCACGCCTCTGACATTTCCCCAACTGACTAAGCTAATAACACTATCAGCTAAGGAAATAAATTTAGTCTGGCATGATTTATTTGCAATGAACTCATGCTGGTTGCTGTTAATTGCAGCATGCCTATTCAAAGTGTTCACAAACATGCTGCTTGATGCCCTGTTGGAAGAAAATAAGATGTTCAAGCTGGGAAATCTGCAGTTCCTTGGGTTCTCTTCCTTCTTCCTTTTGAAGATGTGAGTGACAATTGCTTCCCATGAGTCTTCTGAGACCCCTCACCTGTCCTTCAATTCAGGAGTCCTCAAAGAGTACCAACAGTGGTTCTGTGATCACATCCTCTAGTCCTTCAGTACCTGGGGGTATTCCAGCTGATCCTGGAGACTTGTATTCATTTAAAATGGCTAAGTTCTCTCTTACCCTCTCCTTGTCAATCCTAAATTGCAGTTTGCCCCTTTCCATAAGGATATACTTAACTAGCTAGGATTCCATTTCCCTTCTGAGATACGATAAAGACAAAGTAAAAACTTAAGAGGTTTTGCCTTCTCATCCCACCGCTTTATCCTTTACCACTTTTCTCTGCAATGCATCTTATAACTCTTTAGTCCCCTTTCATGTCTAACATACCCCAAAACCATTAAGTTACCTCTTGTAACTTCAGCTCAATCTCAAATTCAGATTTTTTGGCAAGAGTTCTGTTGCAATTCCTGGAGACTACTACCTTGCATTCTTGTTCAGTTATGTACCCATATTTCCATTTTCTTCATGGTGGCTTTTTTCCTCAGCATTTTAAAGAACTCTGCACATATCCCCATTGGCCTCTTTAGAATTTCTCCCAACTTTCTCTCCTGCAGTTTTTTGGGGGGAGGGGGATTATGGTATTTTCAGTATTATAGGATTTCTCATCTTTGCTTTAGAATTTGAAGCCATTAGATCCAACCTTCCTTTCTTCGCAGGTCATCAAAAACCTTTCTTGTGAGGACTTTACAGTTATGACTGTTCTCAAATCCTCCTCCTCTAAATATGACAAACTCAAGGATAATATGATCACTTTCCCCTAATGTGACAGTCACTATCACTTCTTCATCCAATTCCTCACTTCTGGTCTTTGATAATAGATCCCCTGGTTTTCTCTTCCACCTTCCTTCAAATGAAGCTGTCAGTGTGAGACAAGAGAGATTTGATGGACCTTTGCTATTGACTGAGTTAGGCTTTCAGCAGATGTTAGGGCAACAAAATCTCCCATGATCACAATCACACACCTCTTTGAAAGACTAGTCGTCTGATGCAGAAAGACCTCATTTGTATCTTTTGCTTGCCCATAATAAATTTCCACTGTCCTTACCCAAATGCTTCTGATAGAATTTCCATGCTGTGGAAATCGGAACTTTTCTATCTGGAATTAAGAGAAAAGTCTTGTGGAAGGTTGTTTTTGTACGAGTGAACTGCAGTGAAATAATGATATGCACAAAGATGGAAAGACTGAAGTACACACAAGGAAGGAATGGTTGGTGAAGATGACAGAACTTGAATACATCACCAAATTGACTTGTGTGATTAGGGAAAAAACAGTAACTACATTTGTTAGTGACTGGAAACCCTTTATGGACTTTTTGCTGTAAACAGAAAACAATGAATTTGTCATTTATGGGTTTGTTGATTAGCAAGAACAGAATATGAAAAGTAGGGAGCCACAGTGTAACCTTACAGAGGATAAAATACAAATGCTGTATAAATATGGATTTGTAACTGCGGTAAAGATCAGAAGCTATTTCTTTATCTTTTTTTCCCCATTTTTTATCTCTTATCCTTTTTCTTTCTTTCCTATTACTTTTATTTACTTTCCTTTTTAAACAATTTGTATTGTTTTTACTCTGTAAAAATATTTTCAGTAAAAACGTGTTTTTAAAAAAGGAAATCCACACTTGGTTCCTTGAATTTCTGTGTAAGTCACAATATATTTTTTCTTTATGTACAATGAAACACCTCTAGCCTTCCTTGTTCTTTGTGGTACAACAAATTGTAGCCTTCCAATCAACATTCTGCCATGAGTTTCAGTGATTCCTATCATATACGTTTGTCTTTCCAAGTTAGAATTTATGGATCATTGTGTTCATTTTTCACACTTTATGCACTGGTGTGGAAATATCTGAGATCCTGAATACCAACAAGTGGAGCATCTCTGCTGTTGTGCCCTGAGATTCTGAGACCCCATTTTTTTCCTGTTTTTTTTGGCTCCTGTCCTTCCTGGCATTCTTGGTTTTAGCTCTTACCGCTATCTCCCTTTTTTTCTAGTTTAATATCCTCCTATGAGTCCACAAGGCCTGCCAATACTTTCTTCCTACTTTTTGTAAGATCTATCCCATCCCTCCTCAAGAATCTTTTGAGAAGATGGCACAAGCCATTGGTGAAGAATTTAAATCCTTCTCAGTGACACCATTTCACAAAAAATGGTTGATTATTTATTATTACAATAACTTGTGCTCTCCGTTTTTTCACCTTCCTAATTCTCTGGAGAGTCTTTCAAGATTTGAATGAACTAAAGATTAAGACTGTTAGAAGTAAAAGGAAGGAATATAAAATTTGGTTTGTTTGATCAAGGCTAAGATATGTTGTTACTTCTGGCCACCATTTTTGGACTTTTTGCTGGCACCAGGATTTAAAAGACAGTCTTTGGATTTGTTTGCAGGTTAGGGATGGGATATGGGATGAATATGTTCATCTTTACAGAGGTAAACTGCAGAGAGGGTAAAGAATTACTAAATTTGTTTATATTTATGGTGATGAAGTTTGGAAGTCATTATTTTTTTCTTTAAATTTTTACTTTTTCTTCTTTTTCCTTTTTAATCCTCTTTATTCTCTGAAGTTTAATTTGTATTACATTTTACCATTATAATCAAAATTCTTCATACAAATATGTACAGAAAACAAAATAACTTTTTGTAAGGGAGGAATTGAACTTGTGGGAGAAGAACTAGCAGTTCCAAGGTAGAGAGAACTACTATGTAAACCTATCTCAGCTGCCTCCCAAAATCTTCAAGAGACATCCCAAGTATATATTACCTCAAAACAGCAAAAGGACAAAGTATATAACTGAATAAATTAAATTCCTGGGATGAGAGTATGTGATGTCCCTAGTTCAGAAGACTCTTTGTTCTGTGATAAGGGATAATAAGTGACAATGTATTTGTACATAAAGAGCAATAACTAGGATTTATTTAACAGAAAGGTAAAAGGGAGGGGGAAAAGGAAGCTTTCAAATGTGTTAACATTTAAAGGCAGGTATCCAATAAAGTTAACAGGGATTGGAGTCCAATAAACAAATAAACTACAAATACTAGATTTGTTATTTAACCCACCGTATGCTTGGAAGTGAGGCTACCCTTTCCTCACTTATTTCATTCTATAAGAATAGTAACTCAGGAACAAGAAACTTCTGCTGAGTTTCTTTCTTCCTTTTCACAGCCCCATTAACAACCAACCTCTTAATTCACCAGTAACTCTTACAAATCAAGAAAGGACTGCACTCCAATTTTCCTGCAAGAGTTACACTGCATAATGTTAAATACATCATGTCACTTGACCATCAACATTTATTGTTTTGTTCAGTCACGCAGTTGTGGCTGACTCTTCGCGACCTCATGAAGTGCAGCGCACCAGGCCTCCCTGTCCTGCACTGCTTCCCGGAGTCCGCCCAAGCCCACGCCCATCGCACTGACTATGCTATCCAACCATTCCATCCTCTGCCGTCCCCTTCTCCTTTTGCCTTCACTCTTTCCCAGCAGCATGGTCTTTTCCAATGATCTTTTCCAATCTTCACAATATGTGGCCAAACCCGTTTTTGCACTCTCCTCTTTCACCCTTATCAAGAGACTATTTAGTTCCTCTTCACTTTCTGTCATGAGAGTGGTATGACAAAGATTGGTCTGGAATTTCTTCTCCATCTTTCAGATTCAATGGAATAGACCATTAAGCATTTTTTGTAGGTGAGCATACTTTTCACATTTACTAGAATATTATTTTGTTATGCTTTGGTTTCCATTCTGCTTATATCCTAATCAAAAGCTTATTTTGGAATATGGTCAATTGTCTGGAAACAAACAAGGCTTCTGAAAACAGAAGGACGCCTCCATTTGCACAAATAGCTGCAATTTAGCAGACCCTCTTCAATGAATGGGAGGGGGAAGCAGGTTTGCTCACTCTCCTTTCTCTGAACCCTCAGGATTCCTGCTGTTCAGAGTCCCCCCAAAACAGACTTTTAGGGAATGCAAACAGGAGGAGGAATGAGAAGGGAGGAATCATTTTCCCACCGTCTTCTGCAAGCACGACAATTCTAATGGGAGATCTCCGAATCTAATCTAATTATTTTTCCATCTGTAATAATAATACAAAAAAAATCTCTATTACATTTTTGAGTTATAGTGTTTAAAATGCATCTTTTTGCAGATGCATCCAGTAAATTTTTTTACACATGAATTTTACTATCTGCAAAACAAAAGTACTATCCTTCAGCAGCATAAATAAAGGAAATAAACTTTCATTCATGACCTATGGTTCTTAAAAATACCATGTACATGCAATTCAGAACAAAAGAAAATGTCTAAAAGTATCCAAAAATCTTTTTTTAAAGCATTTTCTCCTCCCTCCCTCAAAGTAGATGAAATTTCTTAGAAGGAAATAAATATCCTTTTGAGTTATTATTGTAGGGCTGCCAGATATTTAGTTAGTAACAGAAAAAAAATTAAAGCCTTGGATGGTCCCCAAGAGGGGATGAGATGATGCAGAACAGCATCCGTCCTGGAGGCTGCGCTAACACCCATGTCAAGTTCCACAGTCATAAATCTAAACCTGATGGGGATTTGTACTAACAAGGCATTCTAGAGACAATCAGAGCTAGTTCAAAATCTATTCAACTGTGATGTAGCCATGCCCAGCCTGATCAACTTTATCTTCCTCATTAATTCACTGATGTAAAACTGGCTGGCTAGTGGTAAGTTTGGCAATTTTTCTCTTCTGAGCATGGAAGAATATATTAGCGGTCTGGGGTCGCAGTACAGGTGTCTCCTACATAGACTTTCTAGCTGCAGATTCATCCAGTCAGTTCTAGAACATAATGGTTGGATGCAGGCATCTTGTTACCATCTTTTTCTCTCAATTTTTTGGCTACTTAGGTACTTCTGCTTACTGGCAAGTGAAGGTAAAATACAACTGATTCCCAAAGACATCATGAAGCTCATAACCTTTCCATCAATCATTCCATTGTATTTTATCAGAAAAAGACCAAACTTGTTGCATGCTACAAACTGATGCCATGCTGCAAAGATGGAATAGAAAGCTCCACAGTTTATATTGTGCCTTGAACAGACTAAACAGGCAGGGGTTGCCACTGGACATTGCTTTTTTCTTCAGTCCAAGGTAAGGCTCAAAAGTTCATCTGACTGCAAAATGTCTGTGACTAAAATTGAATTAGAAATTTTTGAAGTACATGGTGCCCAAAGCACCATGAGTTTGCTTCTCTAATAAGCTTCCAGCTGATTCTTTTGGGGGCAATTAGCTGAGGCCACTATGGGACAAAATCATGGAATCTTAAGGGTGGAAAAAGATATTTATTTGGACCATTAATCCAAATCTTGCTCAATGCAGGAACACAAATTAAACATCCCACCAGAGGAATCTGTTTAGCCTCTGCTTAGATAATGCAGTGAAAGATAAACAGCTATCTTTTTGACAGATTCTCTTTTAAATCACTTACTACAAGGAAGAGATTTTTCCTCATACTCGATCAGAATCTTGCTTTCCTGAAACTGACTTTCATTCTTCTGAGAATGAAACTCAATGAGAAGAGCTGTTGACATTTTTCCAAGAAATATCTTTAGTATCATATCCCCCACAGTCTTCTCAACACTAAACATAACCAGTGGCTTCCATCTCTTTCCATAGGACTGAGTAGTCCCCTAATCATCCTTCTTTCCTATCCTACTGAATTTAAATCAGAACTGGAGTGCTACTGTTCAAGGATATCTTCCATAAATCCTATTAGCAAGACAGCTATTACCTATTCCTAAAACTTTATGCAAATTTTTTTGTTTCTTTCAGGAATATTTGCATCAAATCTATTATTTTCAGCCCATTTCTCTAACTTATAAAGTTTGATTTTGTCCCCTTATCTTCTAGGGCAGTGTTTCTCACCTCAGCAACTCAAGAAGTATGGATTCCAGTTCCCAGAATTATTTTGCAACATACTCTCTTCCTTCTATAATTTGTCTAATCATCAAAACAGAAATCCTAAGCTCACTTTTTTGTTTCAAGCCAAAAGACCATCAGCCGTTTATCCTTCCAGTCAGCAGTAAATGAAGATATTATCTTTTCTTTGATCAAAGATGACAATTTGGCCATCTCAGCAAATTCCATCATTTTCACAACCATTCCTCCATTGTGGGAAATACCATATCTTTCCAACTTTGCGCGCAGAGTAATCTCGGTGCAGTTACCATATACAAAATAAGTAAATAAAATTCTAAGACTATGAGTTGTATTTCTGCTCTCTCCTGCAAGCCCTTTCCAGAGTCTTTTCCAACTCTTCCATATTCACTTTGAGACACAGTGATCACAACTGAGCCTAGGACTCCAACTGTTCCATACATTTTGAGAGTATTTGTGTCAGTCTTCCTACTCAAATGTCTCATTTCCACTTCTTACCGGATGATTCAAAGCATGAAATTAATGTTTTTTTCCTTCCTCCTTTTTATAGTAGCTGCATATTGGGCTGATATTTCCCCTGAACCCCATTTGAGTTAAGAAGATCTTGCTGAGAGCCATAGAATGGTCAATCTTGCTTTCCCCTCTCTGTCACTGGCCTTGTAAGCATGCAGGCATTACTGTAACAGCAAAAATACTGATGCTGACTCAGTATTTCAGCATCTTGTTCAATAGAAAGACTCACGTGCATCTTATCATGTTAAACAAAATGATAAAGGCAACCAACAATGAACATCAGCCTTAACTAAACCATGATAACAGATAATGCTAACCTCAAAGCAGCAAGCAAAAATGAGGAATCTCAATCATTTTCTTGGGCATGGATACTAACTTGAGCATCCAAATCTTAGAAAAAGATTTCCCAAAGTATTCTTTGCACTCTCATGTGTGACTGCAAAGAGCAACCATCTCCCAGCAATATAGAAAAATTGTCCTGCAAAAGTTATCCTGCATCATCCAGGACCAACAGGGTGACCTTGCACAGAGAGTAGAAGCTGTGTGCTCAACATGAGAATCCTCTTGCCCTCTGCAGATGTAGCTCAGAGATTCCCTCCTAATAGCTTTTTCTTCCTTTAATGGTTGTCTCTTCAATATCGTAAGAAGCTTTTGAAAATCACTTAGCTATAATAGCAGATAATGGTATTCCCAGAATGTTATTGTTTAAAGAAATACAATATGAAGTGCAAGTAGATTAATGGTTCCACAAAAAAAAAGATGCTAAACAATGTAGGAAAGCTGTAACAAGAAAATTGTTACAGTCTGAGGTGTCTTAATATTAAAAAAATCCTTGAATCAGGAACTGAAAGCAGAAACTGTACAAAATAAAGTTTAGATACACATAGATAGATACACTTAAACTGTAAAAAGAGGTCCAGAATTTTACATATCCATATATAATATTTCTAATCCAAAAGATAGATGGGTAGAGAGCAATAATTAACTTAACCATGGAGTCCAAACATGAAGGAAACTTGACTGCAGCAGAATTGAGAAACTCATAAAGTTGCAAGTTGGCAAAACTTTGCCAGGGTTAGAAGTAAGGTTGCTAAGACCTAGGTTAGCTTGCTATAATTTCCTCCAGGGTCCTTTAAATTGTCATATGCCAATCCAAGTGCTCTCAAACAGGTTTGAAAATCTGCTTGAGGATCTTGTTTTGTCCAATATACAGAGGCACTGTGGCGCAAGTAGTTAAGAGCTTGGCTTGCTGGCTGGAATATCGGTGGCCTGAGTTC
Organism: Acrochordus granulatus; assembly: GCA_032468055.1. Classification (NCBI taxonomy): domain Eukaryota; kingdom Metazoa; phylum Chordata; class Lepidosauria; order Squamata; family Acrochordidae; genus Acrochordus; species Acrochordus granulatus. Next base: position 168,878 of record JANHZU010005707.1, on the reverse strand, counting down.
AAGACGTGGCATTACCATGAAGCAGGGTGAGCTCCTGCTGTTTGTCTTAGCCCCTGCCCACCCAGCAATTCAAAAGCATGCAAACACGAGTAGATAAATGGGTACCCCTTCTGGGAGAAGCCGGCCGGCAGCAAGGGGAGCAGGAAATCGGCGCTGGACCTGCTTGAGATCGAGGGCAGAATAGATCCTCATTGGGCTAACTGGAGATTTGGCATAAGGCTTGTTTAAAGCCAAGGGGCACAGTAGTCTAGCAGTTAAGATGCTGGGCTTCTTGGCTGGAAGGTCAGCAGCCCAAGTTCAAGACCCAAGCGCTGTGTTAATGGGATGAGCTCCTGTTACTTGCTCCAGATCTTGCCAACCTAGCAGTTCGAAAGCATACAAAATGCAAGTAAACAAACAGGTATCGCCTAAATTGGTGAGAAGGTAACAGCGTACTGTGCGCCTCGGTGTGTAAGTCATGCTGGCCACACAACCACAGAAGCATCTTCAGACAATGCTGACTCCCTTGGCTGTGAATTGGAGATGAGCATCACCCCCTACAGTTGGACACGACTGAAAGGGGAAACGTTTTTTCACCTTTTGTCTAAAACCATAGGAGGCCTCCAGCACACATCCCTGAAGGAGCCAATTGTCAAACCAGAACAGTTTCTATGATAAAACAGGAGTTACATTTAATTAAAGGATTATTCAAGACTCTCTGCCACTCTGCTCATTTTTCAGTCAGTGCTAGCTCCCAAACTTTTAATGCCACATATCCAAACAAAGATTTATTTCAGCCTTCCAATATTTTGCTACAGTAAATCTGGCAGCCAAGGAAACAGAAAAGTAATTAATTTTCTCTGAATCTATCCTGACTCGGCAGGCTAGTCACTGCATATGAGCTGGGATCGTTCCTTGCTTGAAGGTTATGGTTTGCAAGGGATAAAGACCTCAGGAGCCTGAGTTGGAGATCATACCCAGGACTTTGTGCAAGAAGATTCATTGCCTTCTAATCTACTCCCTGCTAGGACTAGCTGTGCAAGATTCTGCAATAATAAAAAGACAGCATGTGATTGTTTCACTCAACTTTACCAAGCTGCCTTAACATTACAGAAGTCACTGAATATTGAAATTTTTCCATTGCTATTATTTTCCTTCTAGTAGATTAAAAAATAAAAGTAAATTATTGACATAAATAGCATTCATAAATCCATCTAATATAATTCTCTTAAAATTTGTTACCAAAATATTTGATTAGAATAATAACATTTTATATTGTTACAAAGGGCACAGATGAAATTATATTCCTTAATGTATTAATAATTACATTAAAAGCAGATAGGTGCACAATAAAGCAGCAAAGCTGGAATCTATTTGAGATTTTTTTTAAAAAAATATACTATCTATTTACAGGAAAGAGTAAACTCAGCCATCAGTAAGCAAGGTTAAAATCAACAGTGATCAGCAATAGAGTCAAGTATGGGTAGGCAAACACACTTTTTGTATTTCTCTCCTTGCTCTCAGAATGGGCAAACCATCTGCCTTAGTATGGCATTTTCATCCTCTTGCAAGAAAATACTCAGCCACTTCAACATAATGCAGCAGTAAAGTGCTCAAAAGTGGCAGTGATAAACTGTAGAAAGCATCAATAAGTCATGCTCATGTACAGGAGACATAGACATAGAATTGCTATGATGGGAAAAGTGAAGACAGAGGATTGACTAGATACAGACCACATACAGAACTACATAAATGTTACAAATATTGAAAGCATGAATTAACATGGCCAACTTAGAATATAAACCGACTTCAAGATATGCATTACCACCATACTCTGCTCTCCTCAGCACTACCAAGAATAAAGCTGTCAGGTAAAGTTGTCAATTGTAGAGGTGAAACATCCCAGAACTTAGAAGTAAAAAAAAAGTCTGCATCAGATATTCAGTAAAATCTGAAAGGGCTGAATTTATGGCTATTACACTGTCAGGATCAAAACAGAGTAGGATAGATGGACCATATGAAGCACTGGTCTAGAACAAAATGTGAAGGTTCTCAGATCACTTAATGATGTACTAGTAGAATCTGGTATGAGAAATGCTCTTTCCTAAAACCACCTAGAAAGGAAGCTATGTATCTATTATATATATATTATGAATTGGCAGGGTGAATTGGTGTCATCCGAGTGTTTCATAACATAGATAAAGCAGACTTGCTTCACATTTGGAGTGCCAATGAAATAATAATAAGGATTTGTATGCACTGGAACCATCAAGTTGAAAAGGTTTTGGAAAATGAGTGGATTAAGACCTTATGGAACTTTAAGAGCCAAATAGATAAACATCTTGTTCATATTATGTCTGATGTAACAGTTATGGAAAAGAAGAAAGTCTGGTTCATTGATGTTGCTATTCTGGGATGAACGCTATGTTGAATTCTACACTTTGAAAATTGAATGCTTTGAGGCACAAATCATCCAATTAAGCAAAACCAGGTATTTCAATCAGACTAGAGATGATTCTACTGAAGTATATATGGCAATAAAAATTCTGAAAGTGGAAAACCAAACAAAAACGAAATAATCCAGTTTTGGAAAGATCTGTGGGAAACTCAAAAAGACTGTATTAAAAAAATGCTAGACGGCTGAAAGAATTTGAAAATAAATTTTGTAAATCAAATGGAAACCTAATAATAAAAGAAATAATTAAAAATCAAGTGAAAATGTTTAAAAACTGGAAATCCCCTGGACATGATTAATTGCATGGCTTTTGGCTCAAATATCTGACTAGCTTACATCCAATTATAGCTAAAACAGCTTAATGAAGTATTGCCTAAAGGAGACATCAGCAACTGGTTAATAACTGGCAAAACATATCTGATTCCCAGTGCAAGGAAATTATAGGTCAATAACATGCTTGTCTACAATGTTTAAATTACTCACAGGCATAGTAGCAGACAATTTCCAAGATTACTTAGAAGAAAACAACATCCTTCCAGTAGATCAGAAAGGAAATAAGAAGAAAAACAGAGGTACAAAATATCAGTTTCTGATTGATAAAATGGTTCTGGAGAATTGCAAAAGACGAAAAAAAATTACATACGGTCTGGATTGATTATAAAAAGGTATTTAATTCATATAGTTGGATCATCAAATGTTTAGAAACTCATGGTTTGGAAATATTAAAATCTTTACAAAAATATTAATGAAGCCGTAGAAGACAGAATTGGTGGTGGAAATGAAAATATGGGCTTGTTAACGTTAGGAGAGGCATCTTCCAGGATGACTCATTATTGTCAAGGTTATGAAATACAAAGCTCATTCCTTTGAAGACAGCAATGTTCAGATTCTGGACAGAGAGGACTGCTGGTTTGAAAGAGGAGTCAAAGAGGCTGTTAAAACTGAACAGTCCTCTTTCAAACAGCGGGAGGGATATGACATTGTTTACAATGCAACCCTTTCAGCAATCCCAAGACACTTTCACACTCATTTACACTCTGATTCAGGTGACCCTGAGGACACAGATTAACACCTCAGAGTATGGACACAGATTAACACCTCAGATTATTCACACAGGCTGACTGCAGAGAGTATAAATCATTCTATTTCCTACCAGACAAAACTGAAGAAGCTTCTTGGATGAGAAGTGAAAACATCTTCAAGAAAATCAAGGAAGTCCAGTTGTCTTTTGATAAAGCACCTTTGGGATTGTCATTGCTATGATCCCATTTTCAGTGATTTTGAAGAAAACAAATCTTGGCTATTAAATAGCAAAATGTTAATAAAATTTCACATGTATATGGATGATCTGAAGCTTTATGGAAAATAAAAATTATTCACCAATATTTTTAGCATAGATATAGCAAGGGAATTTGGCCTAGAGAAATGTGCTATAGTAGCAATAAATTGGATAAAATCACAAACAGTAAGGAATTGAAGTTCTGAATGGGCAAACCATCAAGATGAAACCGATCTGGGCATTTTATAGTTGGATAAAATCAAAAACAAAACACGAATATTGGAATAATATCATAAAAACAAGAACAGAACACTGCAAGGAAAAGCATTTA
>JANHZU010005707.1:140741-158442 GCA_032468055.1 Acrochordus granulatus | reverse complement strand
AATACTTATTTTCCACCATAATTTGCAAATAGATTCTTTCCGAATCAGACAATGTGATTGTCTGGATTTGTTTTCACATTTTGTCTCTTATAGTTGAGGTATACCTATGATGACAATGACTGGCCTCTCTCATCTTTTCAAGTGGGAGAACTTGCACAATTGGTGGCTGACTAAATACTTTTTTGCCCCACTGTAAGCCCATTCTCTGAGACCGAGAAGCATTTTGAATAATGGGGAACACCATTACGTTTTTAAATTCTTTTGCTATGTGGAGGTTAGACATGAGTTGTAACATAATGTTCTTCCAGTTTAATCTTTGTGATCTGTGCTTTCTTTAAAGGTAAGTTACCAAATGCAAAAGTGTTTATTGTGCATATGCCTTTAAGGATGTAGTGGGAAAGGGACTGAGAGATTACATGAATGACTGGGAAACTGTCACAAAACACTGCAAATCAGCCCACAGCAACGAAGCAACTGCAGCCCCGTAGTGCTGAAGCAGACACAACTTCCCCAATTTAATTCCCAGAATCCTGTACGTTAGCCTTTTTGAGTTATCTTTGTCGATAAAGTGTTACCCTATGATGCACCATTTTGCCCAGTTAAAGTTTACAGACATCAGAGTTTTAGTAGTATATAGATGAATTGCACTGTGGATCCACAGGTTTTTTAAATGGGAATTTAGAACTTATTTTTATGTGTATTTAAAATATACTTAAAATCCTTTTATTTTAAATCATTCTGGTGGTCAACATTTTGGTAAACTGAGTGGTAGGTAGCCTTGAGAGTGGATGACAACCAAATCTATTTTGGGGAGCCCTAGATTGAAAAAGGTAAGAGCAATAAGTCTGTCAGAACACAGGACACTTCAAATGTTTCCTTCAGACTTTTGTCAACAATATATTGTGGCTCTTCAGTAACTTCATCCCACGCTCAGAGATTTCATGGGTTCAATATAGCTTTCTTTCATACAAGAAAGTCATATCTGTGCAGGAGATCTGCCTCCTACTATTACAGAAATCAGTCCTTATATGTATGTTGGGCCCAGAATTTCAGTCTTAGAATTTTTATTTGCAGTCCTTGAAACATGCAGACTGTCAGTCATTCTTTTCCTATTATTGAGAAGGAGGCAACAACCCAAAATTTATGCAACTGGCCTGAGCACTGCTGGTTGGGGGCTTGCAAGCTTCAACTACATCCAGTCACTTAGCAACCATTTGAAGTTACAACAGACCCCCCCCCACAATCTACTTATAACCTGGTTCCAAAGTTCCAATGGCTGTTCCTCTCCCCATGTTCATGTGACCCTTGTTTATTTCTGTTTTCCAGCAAAAATGTCTCATAGGAAAAAATGAGTTTGCTTAACGACTGCCACATTCTTTTAATTTAATGATTGCCTCAAGATATTCAAGGAATTGGTTAGGTCATGGGATGACTTGCTTTACAACCATCATGACTGTCATGGGCAGGCCCCAATACGGTCATAAATTGAAGACTACCTGATTACACCTCTGAGCTTTCTATCCCTGGACCACAAGGCTCCTGGGACAATGCAAGGGCATTTCAAGGATCTAAGTGGGGCTGCTTTGTTCTGAACTCAGCACAAGAGCTCATCACAGCAAATGGTCAATCAAAGTTTCCTTGTTTTGTGAGAGTATTATACCGCATCCACACGTGCAGGAGCAAACTTACATTTCTGTAGAAACTATTTTCCACTTCTTCATACCTCGATAAACTTATCCTAACACTAACAAGATTGTTGTCAAAGAACTTTAAAAAAATAAGAAAAATCATACAGCTTTCAAAACCATCCCTTCAAAGTTAAACATCAGATGTTCCAATAAAAATGAGAGAGATGTCACTGACTCTGCCATGTTCTCACAACATTTTTTAGAAGTTTATCCCCAAAATTAAGAAGTCAGTCTTGACAGGATGTAACACAAAACCGTAATATAGCACTAGGAGAAGCAGCGAGCATCTCCCTGAGCGCTCCAGCTTTCAGCACCGTGTTAGGTGGCATCAGCACCTTAACTAAGCAGAGCAGATACCAGATTAATTTCAGCTCTGCTTATGGAAAATGAAGCTGTTTTTTAAACAAGTTATATGAAGGTTTGATTTCAGATACGAGACTATTATGTTTACAACCAAGATACTGCATTTCAATCACTTTTAGCGTGTCATACATTTTCAGTGTATGTAAGTGGTTTTGATTTTAAAAGCAAACAAGAGCAGGGCATAAATCATAAGCAATAAATGATTTATTTTTATATATGTTATTCTTGTCATTGGACATTCCCCAAAATAATAATCCAGCATCGTTCAATGAATGCTTTGAGCCCCCAAATGCAGTGGCAGATAGCATTTTACTCATGATTTTAAAACCTTGGTTTTGCAATGATTCTGCTAAAAGTAGGAGTGAATGGTCAAACTTGTAACGTAAGAAGAGGTCAACTACTTTTATCTATTTATTTAATCAATTTATACAGTTGCTCATCACACAAACGTAACTCTTTTCCCCAACAACCCAAGCACTTTGAGCAATGAACCAATGATTAGCCAATCCCAACCCTAAATCAAAGATTAATTTGGGTTTGCTCTGTTGAATATCCTGAAAACTGAAAACTGGTACTTGCTATGTCTAGTTCTTTGATTGCATAAGTGTCATTCAAACTGCAATCTCTTTTAGAGAGGGTAGGATGGGGTGGATAAAATTTTTGCACACAATAGTTTTAAATGACACATTCGGGTAAGCAAAAACACATAACTAATTTTAATTACTTTTTTTGGTGGGGGTTTACTAATCTCTATAATAGCAGAAAAGAATGTTTTATGCCACTATTACCTTGGGAAAGTGGGCTATCAAAAGATTGTTTAAAAAGCATGAAATAGTATCAGTAAACAGTGCTCTCTAATTTCTATATCTGTTTGGTAAATAAATATTTTAAACATCTTTAAACTCAGGAAAATATACAGAAATCTGAGTTAAATATCTACCACTGACAAATATTTATTTTAGACCTATTATTGTCAAATTTTAATGTTACAATCTCCCAATGTATTTATCTTAGCAACCAATTTTACACAGCATCCACGGAACTTTCAGGTAATAGCAAAAAAGTGGCTTTTAAAGTTGAGATTTTTTAAAAAATGGATAAAGCTTGCTGACTTTACTGAAAAGAAAATAAAGTCTTTAAATCACAATCTTTTAAGAGCTAATGTTTTAACCTTACTTTTGTGCCCAAGTTCCTTTTTTTTTACATCTTGTTCCAATATTGTTTAAATGTAAACATGTGTGGAAAAAAGTTCTTTTGGCATGTATTAAACTGACATTTAAGTCAATTTTTTTCAACTTCTAACGTTTGTGGTAAAATATTTCAAAGCTATGAATCTTCGAAAATGCACAGGCAAATTGTCTCTTTCATATATAAACATCTGGTCCTCATAACATGGAGTCTGCTTAGAATTAGTGACTTCTGATTTGGTTGCTATTTGTTTAGAAGAAGTGGTTTTGGAAAATAAAGCACAAGTTTTAGGTAACTTCAGTTGGCAAATAATAAATACTTCTACGAGGCGTTGCCATTTTCTTTCTATAAAAATATATAAAACTCTCATGCTGTAGCACATACATGACTCTTAATGCATTCATCTTTTAAACGTGGCCAGTTGCTAAGTCACACCGATTATTATCAAGGGCGAGGGGGAAAGACTGTTGCTTAATTGTTTAATTTCCACTCATTTCATCACCTGCAAAATATGTCATTAAGAGCTCCTCAAAACCTTGGGGTTCGCAAGCTGTGCTTCCAGATAAAAGCCCTCGGCGTTCCAGTGGAATTCCAAGCGTACGTCAAATCGCTGGAGCAGACGTTCATAGCAATGGTCTTCATGATTTTCTTGGCCTCTCTTTGATGGGGACCAAAGAATATTGGGGAGAAAGAAGGAAAAGACAATCTCTTCATGCACAGAAGCTGAATTGGTGGGCCAGCTATCTCCGGTAATTTCTGCTCATCCAGCCGATCTCCCCGTACGCTCTGCGATTCCCTTTGCATGCTGACTTTGCACTACTCGGACTGAAACCAGACATTTGAGAACAGTCTGGGTTACAGTCTGAAGGCCACGTTTGAGGTAGGCGATGGAAATAAATGGTAGTTTGCCTCCCTAAGCCTACCTTGGTTCAGTATCTCAGTTACGGTATGTATTTATTTTTTTATTGTTTTTATTGTTTCAAGATGGGCGGCTATCGAGAATGCATGCATGCTTGTAGGAAATGCTGGATAAAACCAGCAAGACGACACTTTTAAGAAGTATGCTGTCAGTGCCTCCATCTCTAGCAGGTTGGATTGGGAAAAATTCACAGGCACCTAAGAACCCAGACGCTTCTGATGGGTATTTTTATTGTTACCAAAAAACAACTAAGACAACATGATGAAAAATTCAGGTGACTCTGTGTTTCAAACTAAACACTAAAGGTTTCCCCTGCCCGTCGTGGCCAACTCTAGGAGGCGGTGCTCATCTCCGATTCACAGCCGAGGGAGCCAGCCTTTGTCTGAAAACGCTTCCGTGGTCATGTGGCTGGCATGACTACACGCCAAGGCGCACGGATGCTGCTACCTTTCCCACGGGAGGTGGCACCTATCTATCTACGGATATTTTTACATGCTTCCGAACTGCTAGGTTGGCAGGAGCTGGGGCAGAAGTGGGAGCTCACCCTGTTAGGCGGCAGCTCTTGGGCCTTGAACTGCTGAGCTGACAACCTTCCGGCTGACAAGCCCAGCATCTCAACTGCTCAGTCAATGCGATGAAGCCCATACGTAAAACCAATATTTAAACCTGTCTGCACTTTCTTCTCTTGCCCCACCTCTCTTTCAGACAGGAGACCCGATCCCTTGTTTGGACAATGATCAGATTTTCTGCCATGTTTTTCTTTGACTGTGAGAACTATCTCTTACTTCTGACAAATATCAAGCATTCGAATAAAAACTGTCCAATGGGATTATCCTTGGGATACTGTCTCTTTATCCAGCCCTTTGGATTATATTTGATATGCATATCTGAAATTCAAATGCCCACTGAAAGAATATTAGAAAACATGAAGCCATAAGGAAAGCAACACACTTGCTTTAAAAGCTCTTTTGGATCAGAATGGAAAAAGGGGCAAAAACACGGATATTCAAAAATGCGTTTCAAGTCTTTTTCACTCTTATTCCAAAACTAGAACGTGAGGAGTTCAGATTTTATACAGAAAGAAAGTAATCTATTTAAAAAGAACATTTTATATTCAGAGGGCAGTGGTGAAAAAGGAAACTGGGGAAGGATATTGGGAGGAACCAAATGACAGAACTACCACCACTAGTCTTCAAGGACTGCTTTTTCAGGGCTCTCTTTTCGAGTGAATTTTCAAGCCAACAAACTGTTCAGCAACATTATTTATTATTCTTTATTAAATTTATTATTGGCACCCACTCCAAAGGACTTTGGGTGGGTTACAACATCCAAATACAAAACTAAAACTGTTAAATTGTACACTGCCCAGAGTCCCACTTGGAGGGAGGTGGGTGGTTTAAAAATGTGAAAATAAATACATATATACATTAAGCAAAACATGACAGCCTGGCCTAAAACAACCACACAATCAAGAAAGACAACAAGAGCTCCACAAGCACCCTACCCCAGGTGTGGGAACAGGGCCAGGTCTTAAGGGCTTTCCTTGAACCCCAGGAGAATGGAAGCCATATGTAGCTTCGGGATGGATGCTGCTCCAGAGGGAGGGGGAAGACACACTTCATCAGTACCACAAAATAACATTTAATTTATTAAAAAAAACTGCTGCATCCAACAATAGAGACTTGACTGGTTTTATAAGGCTCAATTGCCAATCTTTATTGTGCTTTTTTGCTGTTTGGTATGAAGCACCACGCAAGTTTTTGATGGGGATCCCCATAGTTTTCCTAATCAACTAAGATCCCATCATCACGTTGTATCTGAGATTACTGTCTAATTGTGATAATTGGAGTTATCGTCAAAGACTGAGATTTATCCAAGGTAGAGATGATAGGACAAAGTGGAGTAACACCCCACTCTAAGCCTTCCATGAAATGTCAGCTCAGATCTATTTCCAAAGCTCCATTTGAAAAGTTACATCTGAAAGAAATTTTGGGAGAGGCCTATCAATCACTTTTCTCATCCTCTGGCAATAACAAAACCTGCACAATCTGATGGAAACTAGACCTAAAGAGACTATACAAAGCGGAGTACTTGGAAAGGGTATTTTCTTTAAAAAAGGAAAGCTAGCTACAATGTAGGGCATGCATATCAGTCAAAAAGTTAAAGGTTTCCCATGCCAATTGTGTCTGACTCTAGGGGGCAGTGCTCATCTCCGTTTCATAGCTGAAGAGACAGACAGCATATCCAAAATGCTTCTGTGGTCATGTGGCTGGCATGACTATATGCCATGGCTAAAGATGGTACCTATTTATCTACTTGCATTTTTACATGCTCTCAAACTGCTAGGTTGCCAGGAGCTGGCGCAAATAACAGGAACTCACCCTGTTAAGTGGGGATTCATGAGATTCATGTGGCAGACAGTTCCAATGTGCTCTATGTTACAGTGGCATTATGAGGGTGTTTTTAACGATTACACAGATTTAGTACTTCCTTGTGTGTAACAAACAAACAGCTCTGAATAGAGAGTGATACCCTGTAGCAAGAAAAGACTATAAATTACTTCCTGAATTAAGTTTTATTTGAATACTTTAGAATTTCTGAGAATCTTGCCACAAGAGCCTGAATAAGATTTTCCTTTTCTGTAAGCACATTTAATGTCACATGATGTAAGATGCAAACCATAAAATGAACTGGAAATAATATACACACAGAAAGATTGTTAAATTCCATTTGATACTAAAGACCTGACCACACAATTCAGTTTCAGCATCAATTTCCCATGCTGATAAACAGAAATCTCCCATAAATAGATGCTTTGAAAAAAAAGAACAAATGTATGGTGGCTGATGGTTGAATTACAGGCTCTGTGCATGCAGAATGTAATCTTTGTAGTAACAGAATAAAAATTATCCCTTGAATTCAGCTCAACCCCTGAAGACCCAGCCCTCTTCTTGGCTACAAGACGAAAGTAATCTGTTATTTCCCAATTCCAGAATAAGATAAAAGCATCTTCTATGATTATTTGGTAAAACCTTAGTAGTTACCAGCTTTCAATGATGGGGATAGCTTAAAACACAGATGTCCAACCTTGGCAACTTTAAGATCTATGGACTTCAACTCCACAGATTCTTCTGGCTGAGGAATTCTGGGAGTTGAACTCTGCACATCTTAACATTGCCAAGGTTGGACATCCCTGCCCTCGTACATAAAGTGATAACCTCAATATTGGATTAATATAATCATCTACCTGAGTGCCCTTGATAATGGTTTGATCAAAATACAGGGGTGATGATTATCCCGGAGTTTGTTAACACCAATTGTAAAATAATTGTATAATGTCCCAAGACAAGTTCCAGTTGTTGGGAATTACCATTAAAGAAGGAAGTACGTTGTAGAGGTTAGCTTTAGTATTTGGACTAGGACTCTGAGCCTATTCATATTACCCTGCCTAAAGTATCTCTTAAAGTTACTGTGTGAATAGTAAAAATGAATGAACTATGAATAAAGCTGAATTGTAAATTGTCTATCCTGACTTGAGCTTCTGGAGGAACTTCAAAATATCTGTCTGTCTACCTATCAATCCGTTCAACATTGGGCTCCAAATACTTGAAGAAATGCCTATTTTCAGAAAGTTTCCTTGTTCAGAAATCCTGAAAGAAATAGGATGTAATTTACCAAAGAGAGAAGCTTTGGTGCAGCGGCATCTGCACCTGAAATGCCCTCACAGGCAAGATGAAAATGACACCTAATTTTGTTCATGTGATAAAATCAGGTTAAATTGACACATAAATCTGTTCTTAAATCTTAGCTTCTGACATGATCTCTAAATTAATTTCTAACTAAATTGATTTCAACTTTGTTCTTTGCTTGCTGGCTGGCTGTACGGTAGGTGTTACTACTGTTTTAGTAATATGAAGCTGCATGCATACCATCAATACGTGGCTTAATTCATTTTAATGATGTCTATGCAAAACAGATGTGATTTGCCCTGGCATTTCACTTCCAATGTTGGAGCAGATACAGTTATTGAAAAGGGAAAAAAATCCACAAACATTTTAACATTTGGGTAAATGTCTATTTGTATCCTTATAAATCTCATAATGGCACTTTGTCAGGGTAACTATCCAGCTTGAATCAAAATCCTCGGAGAATTCGGTTGAGTAGCCACTCGTCACCTCCTGAGGCTGCTTTTAAAGGCTCCCCTTCCCATGATGACTTGGCTCTGCCTATACTCTTTCCATGAAGTCCAAAAACTGGACATTACATACAAATCCTATCTATGCACTGATAAATTGAATACTTGATTTCAGTGTCCTTTCACTGCTGAAGCTTCGATTATATCACAGAAATCACAATTCTCTTTTCTTAGATTTGCGAGATGCAACCAACCCATCAGCAGGCAAACTTAGACAGCTCCTTCACTCAATTTTGCTTTCTACTGCCTGAGTTAAGAGTGGACTGGATCTTCTGAGCAATTCTTTCCCGCAGCCTTCAAGCCCTCCATTCTGTTAAAGGTACATGGAACTGAGCTTGGGTCATTCAGCCAGCTCTTCCTACAATGCGCCGCCCCACTCAGGAGAAGAATAAAGAACATGCAAGAAGGAACCCTGCTTGGCAGATGCTTAAGCGACCTCCAGCTGGTTTGCTTAAACCCTGGACAGCACCTCCATCTGCTGCCACAATTGCAGTAATGCAATCCCTTTCCTACACAGCGAGTCCAAATCATTCAACTTGGCACCTTCAAGTAATGCCTGTCCTCTCCTTCCTTATTTCCTAAATTCCTGAATTAAGTAATACTAAATGTAGAAAGTGTGTCAGAATACTTGCATTATCAAGCTTCTATTGTGCTTGACTTCCTCATAAGAATTGTGCAATAATACGAAGAGTCTTTACGGAATATTGCATTAGTTTTCTATTGAAATTATACATGCTATTGAAAACACTGCATACTGTTTCGATCAGGGGTGTTCAACCTTGACAATTTTAAGATGTGTAGACTTCGACGCCCAGAATTCCTCAGCCAGCTATGAATTCTGGGAGTTGAAGTCCACGCTTCTTAAAGTTGCCAAGGTTGGACACCCTTGTTTTAGATAAAGAATGAAAGTTATTACTTGGCACTGTGTGATGTTAAATTAGATAAATCTCAATTGCATTACAATAAATTTTATTTTCCTCATTTGAATACACCCAGTTAGTAAATGTACTAAATCTGTCATCCTAAGCCTGAACTTGATTAATAATGTACTGTAGAGAAGTAGAATTAAATTAGTGTATAACTGATTAGTACATAACTGGAACAATGTTGTAGATTTTCCTGCTTTAATTAGGATAGCTCATCACAGATAAATTATGTTGGAATATATAACAATTTAAGAAAAAAACAATCAAAAATTTAACTTTAGGTAAGTCAGGCAAAGCTATAGATAAAAATAGTGGTTCTGCCTTGCCAAATTCTTTTGAGGGAGGTGGGTGATTTAAACATGTGAAAAATAAATAAATTACATGAGATTAAGGCATTGGTTTGAAATATATTACAAAATATACTCTATGTAATCAACATTGTTTATACTAAATGAATAACCTAATAGAAAGGAGAGCACTCATTTGAATAACAAACTTGCTTAATCTTGTCAGACAGCAGGATGCTCTTACTGAAAATGCACACATTAGAAAAGATGTTTTTTTGTAAACCGAAGATGTAACTGCAATTAGTTTCTTGGCAAAAAAATGATTTAATTGCCGTAGTCTAATGGCAGCATTAATTGCAATAGTAATGAGGGAGCCTTCGCCATCCCATGAAGCTGTGAGTTACACTGCTGAATCCGCAAACTAGACATTCACAATCAGGACAATGTTAACCAGATACTGAAAGACGAGGCCTTTAGGTCAGAAGATGTTGAAGACGCTACTAGGAAAGAGCAGAGGACAAGGACATGTAGCCCTGATGCTTAGGATGTCAAAAGGACATTCAGCTGCTGTTGAGGCCAGAGGCAAAAGTGCTGCAAAGACAGGTATACCATGGATACATGGAATCTCAGAACCATGAATCAAAGCAAACTTGATGTTATCAGACAAGAAATATCAAGACTGAATATGGTCATTGTGAAAATCAGCAACTGAAACTGACTAAAACGAATCACTGGATTAGAGAAGCTTCAGATCTTCTAGTGGGCAAAAATATCATAGAAAATATTGAGTATCTGCTGTTCTTAACAATCAGGTATCAAAAGCATTGCTCGTATATAACTCTCCCTCAATGCAGGATAATCTTACTTAGAATCTAAGGTGATCCAAGCTTATTTTACAACCACAGATAAATAAGAAGTACAACTTAAATAGTTCTATGTGACTCAGAAGATCTTGTGGACACAACATCCAAAAAAGACATCACACCAATTACAGGAAACTTGTAAAATTGGAGGTAAAGTAGCAACTGGAATAATAGGAAAAATTGGTCTTGGATACAACACAAAACAGGAAAAAAACCTCTACCAAGAAAATGCAATTATTTGAGCAAACACCTTCTTATAACAATCTGAAACTTTACATCAGAGACACCACATATAAAATTAACTTCATATTCTACAAGCAATATGGAGAATCTCCATTCAAGAAAAACAAAACCTGATGGTGACTGTGGCTTAGATAATTCAAATTTGATTAGAAAATCAGAAGAATTATGGCCTAAAATTCTTAAGTAAAGATGAACCAAACAGAAACACCCTGAAATGCAAAGCTCAAAAAGAGGAAGAAAATGGCTGTCTGCTGCTGTGTTGAAAATATAAGGGAAGGAATCAAGGAAGGCAGAAAGTGAAAGGCAATAGAGGAGAGGAGAAATTATCAAAGTAAATTTTGTCTTTCAGAGATAAGTAACAAGAAACAAGGCTTTGTTGTTGTTCAGTGCTAAGTTGTGTCCAACTCCTTGCAACTTTATGGTCTGTCGGACACCGGGCCTTTCTGTCCTGCACTACTTCCACTTAACTCCATGCCCACCCCATCGACAATGCTATCTAACCATTTCATCCTTTGCCTTCATCATCCCTTCTTCTTTTGCCTTCAATCCTTTTCTTCTCTAATAAGTCTTCTCTTTGCATTAGTATTTGAGCTTCAGCTTCAGTATCTGTCCTTCCAGCAAGCATTCAGGGTTGATTTCCTGTAGGATTGACTGGTTTGATCTTCTTGCTGTCCAAGGGACCCTCAAGAGTCTTCTCCAGCACAATTCAAAGGTATCAATTCTTCGGCACTCAGTCTTCCTTATGGTCCAACTCTCACAGCCATACATTATTACTCAGAACACCATAATCTTGACTATACGGATCTTTGTCCGTATAAAGATCTTTGATCTTTGTGATGTCTCTGCTTTTTAATACGTTGTCTAGTTTTGCCATAGCTTTCCTCCCAAGGAGCATCTTATAATTTCATGGCTACAGTCACCATTTGCAGTGATCTTGGAGCCAAAGAAAATTAAATCTGTCACTGCTTCCATTTCTTCCCCTTCTATATCCCAGATATAGGGACCAGATGCCATAATCTTAGTTTTTTTGATCTTGAGTTTCAAGTCACTCCCTCCTTCACCCTCATCAAGAGGCTCTTTAGTTCCTCTTTGCTTTCTGCCATTAGAGTGGTATTGGCATACATCTATAAATACACAAGGCAAAAAAACTGAAGGGAACGAGAAAAGCTTTATTTAAAAGAATTACAGAATTGCAGTGAGGCCTTTATGCAAACAGACCCTCATGCTCAGGTTTCTAGGTCTCAATACATGTGTGCATTTCCTTCACATTTCCTTCCAGTTGTTTTGTCTGGCCTATTCTTTGAACAAATCATACTCCTTGGTCCTTGCATTCTACTAATTTTATCCTATCAGGTTTCAGTAATGTTTACTGAATCATACAGTATTTGCCTTCCTGTATTAGGCTTTCTAGCTCTTCCTCTCATTACTCCATATTTTTCATTTATATAGTCACTCAAGAACCTTTGGAATATATAACTTATTTATTCTCATAATTATTTGCTCATTATGAGCTGCCATCATGTGGTCCTCCCAGTTTTAGCATTTAGTGACACTATTTTCTTGCTGCCTTCTTCCTCCCCCACAATATTTAGTTTCCAGATTTATTATCAGCTTTGCAAGTGCCTTCTAAACACATTTTTCCCAGTTCTTGTGAAATGCAGCTCTTCTCTTACTAGGAGTCACTCATCTCAGAGACATTTTCCTTTGTTGAAGAGTCTAACCTCTTCCCATTGGCACCATCTGTGTAGCCAGCTGTTCACTTCTGAAATCCCTCCCCTCCTGGATCACATCCTTCAACAGGAAAGACTGATGAAAATGCCATCTGGTCTCTAGTTCCTTCACTTCTTGCCCAGCACTTCAAGGTTTTCAAGACTGTATCTGGATGTTTCATTTGTTCCTTCTCTGACTAAGAGAAGGATAATTGTCAGGAGGAGTAAAACAATATTAGGAATATTTACATCGCATCCTGATGTAACACACTTCCCTTAACAGATTGCTCTTTCACCTGCTTTCACAGTTGTGAATCTTTGATCACCACCACCATCACTTCCATCTCTTCTGGATAAAAGCAGGGATCCTTCTTTTGTTGTGTCTACAGAGTCTTTTACCAAGGCTTCTGGTAGTTGCACTTTATCCAGGGATCCAGAAAGTTAATCAACAGATAGAAATGGAAATTATTCTGAAACTCCAAAGAATAAGAACTCTACAGAAGCTATAAATATTCTCTTCTATTAATAAGGACTCTTCTTGGCAGACTTTGGTATCTGTGTCACAGTTTTCCATCTTTCCATCCCTCTATCAATCTTTCTTTGTCTTCGGGAAGGCTTCTTGGTACCCTTCTTCCTCCACAAGTGTTTCCTGTAACTGATCCCAGAATTTATCTTCTTACTTGGCAAGGTGGAAGCAGTGAGAAGTGTGTGAAGTTTTCCTTCTAGTTTCTTCACCTTATCTTCCAGGGTTATCATCTTCAAGGAAGAAAACAAACACAGTACATCCTGTGCTAATCCTAAGAGCATTTTCTCATGTTTCTCTTCCTCAGGTGAATAGGAAAGAGACAAAAATAAATTCCTCCTTGGCCTCCCTGCCAAATTCTTGTTTGCTTTGCCAGTTTCCTTGGTGATTTAATTTGTTCTCTTAAAAATGACGTCTTTATTTGTCCCCAAATTGCCTTAACTGAGTGAGCAGGAAAGACTATTCCACTTTTTTTCAAAGAAGCAATTTACTAACCTTGACTCTTTCTTTCTCTTCTGCTTTTTCTCCCTTTTCTCTCCTTAGCTGGAAAGCTTATTTTAATGAGAGAATCATTCACCTATTCATTAGAACTGCAATATACAGTCAACTATGGTTAAAAAGACTGATTTATTTAATTAGAATCATGATTTAACTCTTTGAATTAGAGTGGTATCATGGTTAAGATGTAGATGTAGAATTGGAAAGACGCAGGTTTTAGCCCTCCCATAACCATGGAAGGCCCTGGGGGACTTCATTCTTGCTGTTCAATCAACCTCACAAAGATTTTATTCACTGCTATTAGATATTACTATCCTGTCAGAGAATTCACAACTTTATAGCAACATATGGAAATAATAAAATAAATCAAAAGGTGTTCTCCATTTTCTAATTTTGCCTTTAAAAGAGCACAAAAACTGCTTGTGATACCACATAACAAGCCATTTCTACAATGACATAATTCCACCTATAATTCTTTGGATCTCTGTGATTGGGTTGCATTTTCTTTGACATTCAGGGTGCAGGCATTGTTGCCTCTCCAGTAGATAATATAAGCAAAAACCATGATTAGTGGCAAATTTATAAATTTTTGGTGAAATGATTCAGAAACTGAACAATTTAGACCCAGTAACTGATATGCATTAATGGGAATTTCAGTGAAAGGAGAAACTTAAATTTATACAATTATACCAAGAGAAAACTGATGCAAGATGTTTTATGTTGCTCTATTACTCGATCACTGATTGCTAAAATGGACAGTTCATTTTCTAAAAATAGTTGAAAATGTAATAATCAGCTTGGACTATTTTTCTACATTTGGTGGCAATGTTGCAAAATTTCAACAATTTGGGAAAATTATTTCTAATAGGACAAATTCTAAAAGCTGACTTTCCTATCTTACCTATTGTTTCTGAATCAAATATTACTACATGTTATACCCCTACAAAGTACATGGGACTAAGTTTGTTGGTAACTGCTCCAACACTGGGCTTCTTATGGACTAATGGCTACAGAATAATGCTAATTCATTTATGGAAATATCTCTTAATGTCCCAAATAATTCCTTTTTTAAAAATAAACCTGACAAAAAAATTAATTTGACAATCATTTTTCAAGGATTTTCTCCTTTCAAAAACGGTAAATGCCTTTGAGGGGAACTAGTAAGTATAGAACAAAGTTTCATGTTAACCTCAGGCTTTGTTATCACTCTATATTCATTTATTTCTGCAGCTGCCTTTCATTATTCAGTATGAAACATTCTGTTTCATGGGATATGAGTTATTAATTTTATTCATGGCAAGGATATCCAGTATGAGCTGGAGCTTTAAAATGTTGAATGGTATGTTGCTCTTGTTGTGAAAGTCCTTTTTCTATAACAGAAATAGGTCATTTTAGGGGATGTATCTTCCTCCTGCTTGCTCCACAGGCAGGTTTAAGAAAAATTCTGATGATGGGTCTTGTGGGAGAAATCTCTTTTCCCACTATAAGAAGACCTGCTAGAAAGATAGCTCGAAGGATAGATAGCTGGAGAAATGTAGGAAGAAAGGGAAGAACAGCTATAATGTATACATTTTATTACCAACCTGATGTGTTCTCAGTCAATCAGTTTTTCCTGTTACCACCATTTTTCTCAAGCAATCAGTTATTTCTGAGAGGTAATTTGCACTGTTGGAAAAAATCGGTGTCCTGTTTTCCTACTGCAGAACAGAACCATTCTAGAATGGAACATTCAAAGTCAACCTTGGTGGAGGGATGTTATAACTGGAGGAGCTGTAGCCTTACTGAGAACTCTTATAGTACTCTCTGATGAAAGAATGATCTGCCAAAGCCTAAGAGTTAAAGTTACAGTGCTTTAGGAAAGAAGACCAAAAGACCAATGGATGTCTTTGTTGAAGTAGCTATACTTTAGTAGAAATTCCCTGATTTCCCTGAAACAATTCCCTGAAACAATTCCCTGAAAGGTGCATTTGACTCTGACAACCCACTAGATATAAATCTCTTAATGAGGTTAATGAGGTTTTATAACATATACTGGTGACAGTATATTCCCTGACATCCAATTTCTGCCAATCTTCTAACTGCATCATAGGATGACAGAAGGAAAAATGGTTCCATTAAAATTGTGTTAACCTAAGTCATGAAGATTGGATCAAGACAGGAAATGGTAGTGTCCAGACTAAACATGCAGAACTTTATTAGGCAAGGTTGTCTTCTAGAATGTGAACAATGCTTAGGCTTGAAGAACTACCTAAAAGTTGTCATAATTGATACTTGGGGTTTGTGGGTAGTTTTAGTACATGTAACAGAAAGAAATACCATAAAGTTCATGACTGAGATATCAACATGTTAATGGATCCAATTAGGTACTATCAGAATTAGCCCTGCTCTCTGAGCTCGCTTTAGTCTGAGGAGCCTGGGATTAGTAGAAATTGGGGAAAGGTATATTGTAAGACTGAATTAACACATAAAGTCATTTGTTTATCTGATTCCTGGGCTGGGAAACATGAAATGAACTTCTCTACCATCCAGCACTGAATAGAGGGTTCAATGACTTCGGAAAACTCCTGGAGGCTGAGGACCTGTTTACTTGGGTCAGTCTCGTATCTAAGCCAGTGTGCTGACATATTGAAAATTCCCTGGATATATGCACTGCTATAACAATGTATTTTTCTCAACCCATAGGAGTCATCCAGATGCTCACAGGTTTCATCATAGTGCTGGCATCCTTTTTCAATTGCTTGATTGATGGGGATAAGGTCAGTATGTTATACAGGCAGGAATATGCAAGTATTCCCCATGTTAAAAAGTGAACTTTTTAACAGAAATAGACATTTCTGCCTTTGCAGAAGACAGCTCTGAGAGCTGATAAAAGGACAAACAGAAGGAAGTGCTCTGGTCTTCAAACCATAGAAACTTCCTACGAAATGGATAGATTAGAACAGTGATTCTCAAACATTGTAATCATATACATACACATATACATACATACATACAGACACATACACACACATATATCTCACCTTTATTTTTATAAACAAATCATGACCCCTTTAAATTCTTAAAAAATTCTTAAAAATTATTGAGGACTCCAATGAGCTCTGGTTTATGTCAACTGATATTTACTATATCAATACCTATTGATATTTACTATATTAGAAACTGAGAACATTCAAATATTTACTTAGTTATCAAGCTGTAGTTATAAATAACTGGATTTCAAGTAAGAGTCACTGAATATGAAACCAGATGCTTAAGTTGCTTCTAGCAACTGAAGACTGTGTCTGTGGGGCTTAAATCTCCTTCTTGCCAAGCATGCACAACTGTTATAGTTAATTCAGCATCTTGCTGTTTGCTCTTGAGTTGCATATTTTGGCAGGGTTCAGAGATCTTCGGAGAAATTGCTACAGGGTCTAAATTAGTGCCTGAAGCAGCCTATGTTGTGGCTGAGTCCGACTCGAAGGGCATAATATGGAACTTTCTTCTAGAGGAATTCCATGATGGATCTCAATGGTTTCCTTCAAGAGTTATTTTATGACAGTTCATTTGCTTCAAATATAAGTACAGAATATAAGTACATTCCTTGCTTTTCTTGGGAATTATGAAAAATATGGAATATAAACCTGAGAATCTCTCATCAACTGCCTGTATGTTCACAAGGTTATGTTCAGAACTATATTTTTCCTTTCATGACATAGGGAATAAGAGAAGATCATACTGGGGAAGGGGGTCTGGTGAATTCTGTTCTTTAACCAGGTGACATCACCATTAGATTCATGCAACTGATGCTATGTGGGTCCCACAATGAGTGAAATAGATTAACCTATCACCCAGAGAAAATTAAGACAGTCACTGTTTATTTCTCCCTTTTGTTCTTGGGGAAGATTATCCTAAAAACTGAGGTTAAAACTGACAGGGGTCTTTGCCCGTTCATATGATCTGCCCCCTTTTGTGCTCATACAATGAGACAAAAAGAAAAGAGGTGTAGCCTAATGTACTGCTGCCACTGTCTTGGTATTATTTTGTTGATTGGGTGCAAATTTTTCTTTCTGTCATTGGTTTTGGTGATATCTTGTCTAAGGATTTTCCAAACAGCTTATCCTCTCTAAACAAGTCCAATATTAGAACAGACTTGAATTAAAAGTCTACTTTTAACTTGTTCAGCAATCACTGATCATCCTGGCTGCCATGCCTTTGGTTGAAAATTATATACTATCCAAGTTAGCATCAGTCATGAAAGCAATAGCTTCGACCAGATTGTTTATACCTTGCCTAACTCCCTCTGCTATGGAGGGATAAGCT
>JANHZU010005707.1:125362-140641 GCA_032468055.1 Acrochordus granulatus | reverse complement strand
TGAGTTAAGTGGTTTGGCACACAGGATAGAAACTTTGACAAATAATGAGATAGCAGGAGCACCTGTAATTGTTAAGACTTTGGCCTCAGGAGTTCTACATTGGAGAAGCTTAATTTTCATGTCTTTTGGACACTTAAATCTGTCTTCCTCATCCTTCTTTGTCCCAATACCAATGTGGTGGTCATCTGTTGGGCAGGAGGAAGTACAGAGTTTGGCATCCAGGCCGGAGTCATCCCACACTGCCATTTGGGCCCCCATTCTGCCTCCACAACTTCTGAAATGAAATAGGTTTGTTTGTCTCTGGAAGCATTTCTGCTCTCGGTGAGTCTGTCTATGGTGTTAGGTGATTTTGATTTATTGCATACTTTGAGAAGCTGAGAGAAGTTGATCTTTGAAACAGCTTGGTGGGCTCAGGACTAGCTGCTGGTCTTCCTCCAGGTCCAGGGACATCTCCTCCCTATCTAGATTGAACCTGGACTTCCAAGTACTGGAACTGTGGAACAATGGGGGTAGAGATTGTATGTCCTTCCACTGTTTGGTTGACCAGCCTTCACTCCTGCAGAAACAGCTTAACTTACAGGGAAGTCCAAAAAGGAGGACTTTGAAGAAGGGGATGGGAAGCAACACCACTCTCCCCTCCCCATTCATAATCAAGGGATTATCTAACATTATCAAACAATGCAATCATTACTCATATTATTATGAGTATCAATGCAATCATTACTAATATCATTAGATGGGGAGGGGGAGGGGGCACAAACATGGGCAGACACATATACTCACTTATCTGCATAATTCTTTGCAGTTTGACATTTTACCAAGGCTTTCCACTCCTACCCATGTTAAAACTCTTTTCAGGTAGCCCTACCTGGTCATGAATGTCCATCTCTAAGTATTAATTAAGAAATTCAGGTACTGTGAGTTTCTTAATTAATTTTGCATTTCTGAAAATAAAATAAATAAGGCAGATCACATTTGTTAACTGATTTAGAATCACTGGAACAAAAAACCCTAGGCTTGATTTTTTCAGCATGTACTTGTTCTCCTGAAATAGCTCTCAAGACCAATCTCTAAAAGTGCTCTACCCTGAAAGACATTGATTTGCAAGCTGGTAAGGAACATCCAGCAATGGGGAAAATAGGGAAAATGATGTCTTGGCTCAAATGAAAAGGAGCATTGAATAGAACTTCATTCTGATCACCCTTAAGTACCCAGTTCCTCCCGTCTTCCTCTGACCCAATCAGTCAGTGCCCTCAGCATGTCTCACTTCATTCACCTTTCCCTGTTGCTGTTCAGATTTCACAACTGAGAAGAAGCTTGTATTCTGTTTGGTTGAGCCCGAGATAGATTCAGAGAGGAGGTGTCGAAGTTTTGGAAGGAGAATGCTACCCCAGACTCAACCAGCCATTTAGGCAGCTTCATCCTGAAGACATCAAATGAAAAGTCAATCACCATATGCCCCTCTCTCTGATCATGAAGCTAGCAGCCAAATTTAACAACTTTAAGATGACTGAAAATTTCAGAAAATCTGAGCAACAATTTTATTATTCACATTTCTCTTAATCTTTGATATCCCACCCTTTCACTCCAGAGTGACAAATGCACTCATTCTAAATGGAACAAGTAGTAAATTCATAGATCTGAGAGGCACAATGCACCCACTCACTTTTCCCTTATCTTAGTGAGCCACTAGCTGCTTTCCATCTGATCCTGGGTCTTGCTTCTGCCAGCTTCATAGCTGAACTAAGAACTATAGGGCAAGAGCATCTATATATTCACTCTTTGCTTAGAACTACTGTCAAGGCATAGATCTTTAATCAACTGGAAGAAGGGGAGATAAAACAATCTGAATTATTAATCCAAGGTGGCATGATGTGACTTTTCAACTAGACCTTTCTTGGTCTTTATTGCAGATTCACAAGTGAGCTAGACAACTGATGTCAAGATATGCAAATTAGTCCACTCTACCATGGTGGAGAAAGAATGATGCACTTCAGTTCAAAAGTCTTAACCAAACGTAAAACTGTACACAAATAAGAGTTAGAAGGGACACATAACTGAGGTGAAGAAATTCAGGCAAGGAAAGATTGATGGTTTTGGGCACAGAACTCAAGGCAGGTTTTCTTTATGACTTAAAACTTTAAACCTGTTCTTTATGATTTCTCAAGGTTCTACCAGTTAAGCCCTGGACTTAGCACTGCTTGTTGGCACTCTTTTCCATGGAAACTCTCAAGAAGAACATTGCTTCTGAGGAACCTAGCACCATAATCAAATCCCTCAGCTTGCTGCTCCTTCTCCATTTGGGTGTCAAACAAGCCTTAGGGTTATAAGCAACACATTCCACAGTGAAGGAAGGTCGGTCCACTTTGGGGTCACTGCTTGGGCTAGATCATGCACAAAACAGGTATTGTGGGCTCCCTTTTTGTACTTTTCACTACCATCTTCTCCTCATCCTCAAGGCTTGATTTGGCCATGATAACAGCTTTCTTTCCCACTTTTTGTAAGGCACAAGAAACTAATGTACAGGACCATATGCTGAAATTATATGTGGGGTATCTAATAAATGCTAGTTTGTAACAAGAAAGGTTTCTTCTGTTCCATCCCTCAGCAGAGTCTTTGTTAATCAAGTCAATCAATGAATTGAGGCTTGTCCTATATTATTTCAGACATGAAAAAATAAAATGGTCATTTCATACTAACTGAGCTTTGAGGCTTCCCAAGCCAAACACTTCATGCCAAGAAGAGGTCAAAAACACAGTCTTCTTCCACATGATATTCTGTATGTTATGTCCATACACCCATATATATCCTATAACCCGTCCTTACCCATCATAGAAAATGATCTATATTCACAGATTTTTACCTTTCAATTCAAAATCAAGTGAAACCTAATAAAAATGTAAACAATAAAAACAGGAATGATATATCACATTGTGAAACAATCTCTCACTTCTCTGGCAAAATCAAAGTTTTCAGTTCCTACCTATTCTAGATTGCAAAAGCATTTTGGCTCTTCATTTCAAATCTATTTTAAAGCACCTTTTCAGTAACAAGCATAGGCTCCTTATAATCTTGCTTACAGTTTGAAATCCAACCTTAACCCTAACCTTTTCTCTACTGTATGTGAGAATTTTTAAAAACCTATATATTAGAATGCACTGCATTGCATTTGCATAAAGGAACCCACATATTTTGCAGTTCACACCCAAACCCCTGATAATTTGCAACATGTTCATGCTAAAGTTTAAATATTTTGAACACAAAAAACAAAGGAAAGAGCATTGGAAGAGACCAGGATGCTTGGAAAAATCAAAGCAAACAAAACATAGACAGAAAACAAAGTGCCGAAGGCATACCAGCATGTGTCAACAAGGACTCAAGAAAGGTAACAGACAGGAAGTCCATTGGGTCAGTGTTAGAACTGAGAAGACCCCAACCAAATCTTCTTTGGAAAAGCATTCTATAGCAATATGACTGAATATAAAACACAAAGCCTGCTTTAAGCAGACGACAAATTCAGTCCTAAAATATTGGAGAAATAGGCCTGGGATTATACCAATAAAGGCACCTTCCAGTTATCTACTCCTTGTCTATCTTCGTGTAATTCTCTTCAAAGCTACAGTGGTACAATGGTATCAAGGTTTTTGTTGTTGTTGTTGTAATAGGTCTTTTGTTGTATAGCATAGCTTTTATTTTAGTCTCAATGGGACAATTTTAAACAGATAAAAGAAGCAAAACAGCAGCACCATCATGTGGCAGTCTGTTCATCTGCATTCAAAATGACAACATACTCTGTTATATTACTGGCAATTTAACAATGTTGACTATCCCATCATAACGGAGATTAAATAATTAAAGGCTCCATATGCTTCGGAAAGAAGAACCTTAGAAGAGAGAAACACAATTCAGTCAGTTTTAGTACAAGATACTTCACAGAAATATTCCAAATAACCCCACATCGCTCCTGTATCTATGAAAGAAAATTCCATCCATAAACTATTGTCAGGATAGGATCCTATCCTGCACAGGGCTCAGGATTTGTCAGATCCCAGAGGATGGCAAACAGGAATCTATTGAAGCTTTCCTGCAGATTCACTGTGCTCCTCTTGAACAAAACATCCAACACCTCAGTTGGACTTTTTAAGGCCAACGTGGTAGAATTATTTAGCAAGATGTTTTTGAAAGTAGAAGCAAGGAAGAATTAACACTGGCTATACTTGGATTAAACAAATTACATTTCTACATTTTAAATAAGCGTTTATTTTTATACAAAAATAGTGTAAACAAAAAGGAGGAGGAGGAGACTTACTAGCCTATGACTAAGTTTGAAAATCAAATATACAAGCAAATTCCTTTGAAGTTGATTCCCAAGAGTCCTTGATTATGGTCAACGGCCAGCAATTTAGAACAGTGTAGAGATGACCTTTGAAGAAAACAGAGATGACCTTGGAGAAGACATGGTACAGCAAAATATGATTTAAGGGCAGGAAGAGAAGGGCTTGTTAGAAAAAAATTATCTTTGGTATAAAAGGGAAGGAAGAAAATACTGTCAGGCTTTCAAAATTCTGTTCCTAAACTCTGTATTGATAAAGTTCCAATATTTCTTGTAGAGTCTGTTTCCTGACCTGGCCTACCTCAAAAGACTGACAAACAGCTAAAAAGGAAAAACTATCCTGACAATAAACCCAACATAGCAAAATATACTCATATATTAAAATACATCATAGCCTAAAACAGTGGGAGGCTGTTTGTCATAGCTGTTAAGGGGGCCCTAATAATGGCTTAATCCTTTTTTTAGAAATGCTTTTCTCCAAGTCTCCCATTGGTCAGGGTACTCTTACTTATAACAATATAGGATCCTTCTCAAGCCCTTTCTTTGTCAGAACAAACAAAACTTTGCAAAAATAACTTGCGGGCAAAAG
Organism: Acrochordus granulatus; assembly: GCA_032468055.1. Classification (NCBI taxonomy): domain Eukaryota; kingdom Metazoa; phylum Chordata; class Lepidosauria; order Squamata; family Acrochordidae; genus Acrochordus; species Acrochordus granulatus. Next base: position 135,719 of record JANHZU010005707.1, on the reverse strand, counting down.
CCTATAAGAAAAGCACTATTTAAATTGATGAAACAATATCAACAGGTCTAATATTCTTTGGTCTGAAGAGACCCTGATTAATTCCAAGTAGGACTTTATCACCTCGCACAGCCCTGTCAAGCCAATCTGCACACTGCCCAACCTCAAGCTATTTGGTACCAAGACAGAAAACTTTCATCCTTTCTGTCCAGGAGTGGATGCTGATCAGTTCTCCAATCATGCTGCCTTGATTTTAGAGATACATTAATGAATTCATCAGCTCGCAAGAGGAGGCTCTAGTTCTCCAGAGTTATTTAAAAAAATCTGATTGGTGGGCCCCAATTTTCTCTTCCATCACCCACAACTGAGGTTTGGCTATCAACATTCCACCTATAACAAGGCAGAAGAGGCAAGAGGCAAAACTCCATTGTTAGATCTTGGCCAAATCAAAAAGATCTAGTACAGAAAGCTTTCAGACAGGTGGACAGGTACGCTTTACAGCCGGCTGCTCTATGGCAGACAATCACGCCCTAGAATGGATCATCTGGCAGAAAATTATGCACAGCCTCTAATCAGCCCCTTATACAACATTCCTGGGCTTCAAGCAGGCTTTTGACTCAGTATCTAGAGAAAAAAAGTAAAGACTTCTTCAATATACTGCCATTACATTTTCTCTCACTTTCAAATTACATGTCAGCATCAGTTTAAAAATAATCTGATATTTTATACTATTTCCCCTTGCTAATATTTAACTTCTATACCAGTTCTGTAGTGTGGTGGACTTTTTAAGCAAATAAAACATTATATCCCTAATCCACACATTGCAATCAGGTTATTAGAAAGATGACCAGTTATTTCCTGTACAGATCCCAACAGGTTTAATGGACGTCTCTTTGACAGAACCATTTGCTCTAAATTAACTGCCATAAAATCATGCCTATATTAAAACCTAACCTAGTGTGTCAAACAGATGGCCTGCATTAAATATTTAAATCTTAGGCAACTGTAATGCCCAAGGAACTTTAGCTGCCAAAATACTCAAAGGAACTGCTGCATCTTTTTATATACTGAAGGAGCCAAATACATTGCGGCTACAATTAAGACATTTGAGGCCAAGATACTACAACAACTAAGAGTTCAGTTAAGCCCTTGTATTAATTTTGGTCTACTTGATCTTCAATCTACAGGTAGTCCTCACTTAATGACTTTATTTGGGACAGCAATTCTGCTGCTAAGTGGGAAATCATGTGACTGCAACTGTCTTTCCAGTTGGAAAAAGATAAGATTTCCACTTTTGTTTGCCTCCTAATCATTCCACCATTCTTTGGAAAGCTCCAGTGCCTGTTTGCTATCTTGTACATGTCAAAAGCAATGAAACTGCATCAGCAGCAGTAAAGGGTCAGGCAAAAGAGAGAATGTTTACAGAAATCACTTGATTTTTCCCCTCCCACCTCCATCACAAGGCTGTGAGATTGGAGAGAAAGAGATTGCAAAATATTCAAACAATATTCACTTCATGGGCAAAGTAATCATTTCTCAAATGCATTTGTTATGCATCTTTTCTCTAAACAGTTGTAAATGTGCACTGCAAACATGCAATGTATTGCCTTTGAAAAAATACAAGGCTCACTTTTTTCTGAAGAAAACAGTAAGAAGTACTCAATAATATGTTGAGGCAGAAAGAAGGAAAGCAACATGAAGCTAGGATTTACAAGTTCATAATCTAAAGCCTTAATACCTACATCAAAGTGTATCTTCAAGCTTCTTTTCTAGACAAGACAAGCAATTGTGGATTGATCTATTAAAAGAGAGGGAGGCTTAATAAAAGAAAGAGCATTGAAAACGCAAAGAAATTTGAAATTAGCACATACATTTTTGCAGCTGCAAAAAAAATAGATCAAGCACTATCTAGCACTCTTCAGCGCAAAGGTGCAAGGAATAAACTTGGACAAGTATTTGCTGTGCATATTTTTGAGTGGAGGAACTTCAGCCAAAACTTCTTTCCTTTGAACAGGACAATCTGATTTCCATCAGAAAAATGTATGAAACAAAGCACTTTAATGTATGTTAAGACCTCTAGTGGTGCCATATATGTACTGTAGTTTATTCGTTCCAATACAAATTAGACTTCATTAATTTTGAAAAATAATGTGGTGGTTCTTCAGTTGGATGAATACAGTAAGGAAGGGGAGGAACTGGCAACATGCCCCTTTTTTCCACGGTTAATTGAAAACTGCAAAAGTATATCAGAACAATGTGCAGTTAAAACAACTTGCAAAACGTGGTAATGCTAACTCTTTTTCAGAGGTAGACCGGCTCCTAGAAACGAGTACGTATACCTGATTACAAGCAAGCAAGCCAGAGCCCAAATTTCACTTGCTTGAGAATCTAGGATAGACCTCTGCAGAAGGAAAGACACATATTTAGATATAAAATGAAGATATGACTGTTCCTGCAGGCCTTTCTATGTAAACACTGCCTGTAAAAGACCAAAACGCTGCCCAATATAGTCATGTTTCTTTAATTAAAAATTATTTGATTAGGGCTGAGAGCTGTTTGATCATTTATAATATTTGTTTCCCTTGCTTATTACTTCATACACTACCCTAGGCTCCTTTAACAGGAATATTAAATTACAACCTGGACAATCATGAGTGTGAAGGCTTCAATTGCCAATATTCTGGCTGCAACAGAAGCTAGGAGAGGCAAGGGTCAAGTCCATATGTGACGCAGGACAATCTAGAGACCAAAACACAATCTTTCCTATTTAGAATATTTTAAGGGGAAAAAATTATCTATGTTCTATCCAATATTGTAAGGAAGAAAAAGTAATGAATTTAGCAAAACCAAAATCTAATTTTGTTAAAAAAATATTCCAATAGAATAAAAAAAACACCACAATGGACTGTCCAAAGATTGTTATACAAAAATGCCAACACTTTTTGAGGCATTTATTGCAGAAAGATAATGTGTTGATATCTTTATGTAAAACAGAAACAGCAAAGACAGTTGGGTTTATTTTAAAAATTATTTCAGAAGAGGGAATGAATGAACTGTTCATGTTGATTTGAAAATTGTACCAAGACAAGAAATCCTAGGGCTGAAATGATCATTTCATCCAGTCAATTACACAGAACCATTGTCCAACAACAAATCACAGCATTGTCTTTGGGGTGGAGCTTGGCTGATCTTTAGTGAAAGCATGTCACTGAATCAAAATGCATCTCACTGAAAGATAGCCAAATGCAGATTAATCAATATTCCGATGTCCTGATGTAACAGAAGCTATGGAAACTAGCCTATACTCATTTATTCCAATGATTTATCCACTCCATGCATGTTCCTGGGTTGAATCACTCTGGCAAGCAGTGAAGATAACCCTGGAGGATAGATTTTCTGGGACGATCCTTTGGCTGATAGGTGAGCTATCCTCACCTCTAGTTTCATTCCACAATACAGTAGAGTTAAAGCAGACCATCTGCAAGTTGTATTATTTTTTTCTATGTTGTGCAAATTTTCAGAAACTTAAGAATGCCAGCATAATCCCTGATGGGCGAGTCTATCAAATTCTACTACTATTATTATTATGTAGACAATAATGTGAAATCACAGCTGCCAGTTTTTTAACTGGTTTTGGTCTTCATACAGACTGAGTTTTTCCCAAGAACCTACGATGTATCCAAGGGAGTTTTTTCAGGAAGCAGTGTACGACAGCTTCTTTCAAAGCTGGTGGCACCCACCCACCTACCCACCCAAGAAGTGTGGCCTTTTGTAACGAACAGATGATTCTGGGGTTGGCACTCAGAATGCCAATAACCACTAAAGACTACCATGGCCGGTTTATGCTATAATCTTCCAAATTTATTCTCAGATCTTTATATGTTGTAATCTTCTCAAATTCTTTGTTTCCTACACTGCTATCCTTGGTATCACTACATCAATTCCACACTTTCTTCTTTTCAACCACAGTTATATCTGGTGTTAAGCCAAAACTATCTATTTTTAATTCAAAAATCCCGCAATATTTTAACCTGCTCATTTTCAACTATCCTTTCAACTTTATGTTTCTATCAATTTTTTTGTTACTGGAACATGCTAATGTTTAGATGTTCCAGTTAATCATTTTGGTGACTGTATTATGTCAGCATTATTATTAAAACTCATATGCTGACCAACTCTGGGTGATGTGACCGCTCCCGGTGTGGAGATCTTTCCCATCATTTGCATGAGTATCCCTTCTATCCATGAAGGAGAAGTTGATTCTATCAGATTTTGATGAGGCCATCTTTATATTTATTTATATTTCACATTTAAAAATGTGAAATATAAATAAACTGTTTTCTTGAATTGTGGTTTCCAAATCTCACAACAGTTTTTCTGCTCAAGCTCAAAGACATCAGTTATTCCAAGATCACAGCAGCTGACTGTTGATTGGATTTCTTTTCAATAGAAGATAATATCTTGGTTGAATTGTGGAGTCCTTGGTGATCTCTGAGCTTGGTTATTTGCTTGCAGATGTTTCATTACCCACCTAGGTAACATCATCACATTAAGTGAGTATGGGGTTTGCTCCCTGTTTATATACAGTAGCTTGCCCTGACAACAACAAGGTACTACCCAAGGAGAAAATCACACCTTACCAACTTCCTACTTGTAGTGACATGTCAGTTCTGCCTTGTTATGGTTTGTCAGCCCTTCAAGATAGGCACCTCAGGAAATGCTCAACAAGGACTACTGGAATTCTACTGTTTTCAGGTTCAGTAACAGAATCTTGAAAACAAGAGATTTTTTCCCCTGCTCTTCTATTAAAGAATATCAAAGCAAGGCAATCTTGAGTTTCGTTCTTACTCCCTCTTCCCTTTCAAGGCTAAATTGGGATTTACCTAAGAGCTATTGAAGGGCTATTCAAGATGATCTCTATATTCTTCTCGATGGCTCTTCTGATTCACCAACCATTTCATGCCGTGTCTGTGCCATAATGCAATATAGTTTTGGATGAATTATATGCATACATGTACATGTGTATTATATTTGTGTAATATATAGAAAAATAAAGATTTCCCCCACCAGCCATTCCCAACTCTAGGGGGATGTGCTTATCTCCAATTCACAGCCAACGGAGCCAGTATTTGTCCGAAGATGCTTCTGTGGTCATGTGGCCAGCATGACTATATATCAAGGTACATGGAACATTGTTACCTTCCCACCGATTTAGGTCATACCTATTTATTTACTTGGGTTTTTACATGCTTTCGAACTTTTAGGTTGACAGGAGCTCATCCCATTATGTGGTAGCACTTGGGTCTTGAACTGCCAAGCTGCCGACATTCCAGCCAACAAGACCAGTGTCTTAACCACTCAGCCACTGTGTCCCCCTCTAAATATATATAAAAATATAATATATATATAAATACATATATAATATACAAATATATATATTATTTGTATGTGCATGTTTATTTAGGTATACATATATACCTATACAGGCATGGGTTGCCAACTTGTAATAAAGAATTTATTTGAATTGGTATATTGGTATTCATATTGGCATTGATTTGGTATATTGGCATTTATATTGATCTCTAGTAAAACGACTAGTTTACCAGAAAATATTTCAGTACAAAATTTTTATCGATACACCTAGGTATGCCACTGATTTGTTGCTCATGCATAATAGCTGTTTATGTAGGTATTCATGAAAGTTCAATGCTGTATCAAATTAAGATCTAATTGCAGCCATTTCCAATTGAAGAAATGTCTCCCCAAATGTAATTATTTAATTTTTTATATATTTAAAACACTTTTTATTGGAATTAAAACATTTTTTCACTATGAGTTTAACATCAGCCGATTATCAGCTGACTAATTAGATTCCTTGATAATAGCTTATTATTATTATGTATTATTTGAGAATACAAACATTAATGGTATCAATTAACACTTCTGAGCACATATTTCTGATACTTTTTAAGAAGTAAAGGACCCACTTCTCTTGGAGGCAAAAAGTAGCAAGAGAACAGAAACAGACAAGTATAGTAATGGTGGGTTACAACTACCCTAGCATCAGCTGGAATCCAATTGTATGGCAAATGGGAGATCTAATAGGTTTTTGACATACTTTGCAGTCAACTTCTTCCTCCAAAAGTTAGAGGAAGAACTAGAAGTTTAGCTATAATGGACTGTTAGTAAATGCTTGAGGAAGTGAAAGTTGTAGGAACCGTGGAAGAGAGTGACCACCTCCTCCCAGAATTCATTATCCTGCAGACAGAACTAAACTATGTTCAAGATTTCCAAAGAGCTGATTTCAAAAAGGATTCCACGGATGGAAATTCTGAAGGCACAAACAGTTCAGAACACCCAAACCCTGATGATATCAAAGAGGAAGAAAAACAGGAGACAGCTGATAAGACCGGCCTGGTTGGATGAAGAGTTTTCTAACAACTTAGGGAATAAACAGGACAATGTTTTTTTTAAAAAAATGGGAAGAAGGGCATAGACAGAAGTAGACTGTAGGTAAAGATTTCCCCTTTCAGTTGTGTCTGACTCTAGGGACAGTGCTCATCTCCATTTCATAGATGAGGAGCCAGTGTTTTTGTGCTCATGACTGTATGCCAAGGCACATGGACAATTTTATCTTTCTCACCAATTTAGGCAGTCTCCTATTTATCTACTTGCATTTTTACATGCTTTTGAATTGCTAGGTTGCCAGGAGCTGGGGCAGGAATGGGAGTCACCCCAACTTGAGACAATAATCTTCTGGCAACAAGCCCAGTGTCTTAACCGCTTGGCCACTATGCCCCAATTAACCCCTCAATTATCAGAGAACACAATATAATTGATATAATTATCAGTTATCAATTACCCTTTCAATTATCAGAAAACAGACTACCTGAGGAATCATCTAATCCCAACAGAGACAACCTGCCCCACCAGAACCGGCAGAAGAGACTTATTGTGGATCCCGTCAGCCAAGGAATTTCGGCTGGTAGGGTCAAGAAGAAGAGCCTTATCTGCTGTGGCTCCTGCCCTGTGGAACATCATGCCCCCAGAGGTGAGGTTTACGCCCACCCTTGCGACCTTCCAGAAGGGTCTTAAGACCTGGCTCTGCCAGCTGGCTTGAGGCCCCAGTGGGAGTGCTCCGTCTTGGGAAGTGAATGGTGGTTTACTACCAACCTCCTTCCCCCAAATATATATTCTCGCTCCTCCTCTCTCTGTCTGACTGGTTTTTATTAATTTTTAAATGGTTTTAATTGTTTCTATTATATATTGTTGTTCTTATGTTTTTACTGTAAGTCACCAAGAGTTGTACTGAGTTCAGCAGCATATAAATTGAATACATACATACAGAATCTGACAGACTGAATGAGCTGAAGCTTGCAATGAATGATAAAAAGTAAAAAGGGTATAATGGATATGTGCAGAACAAAAAAGTCCAAGGAATGGTCAGTCTGCTAGATGAAAAGAGCGAGATAGAGAAATAAAATGAAAAGCCAGTGGAATTGCTTAAAATTCCTCAGGTTCAAAATGGTTGTCAAGGGTGAGAAAAGATAGCTTCTGCACTTAAGGAGGAAAACCCAACACCTGAGTGCAAAATGGGTGGTCCCTGGCTCAGCAACAAGAAAGGAAAGGAAACCAACTGTTGGGAACAATGTTCAATAAAATGTTAATGAAAACAGATTAAAGCTACTGTAAATAAGTGGAGAAAACACTTTCTCTTAAATAATAGAAAATCAAGTTTAAGAAGTAATACATTGGATTTCTTACAGCTCTTTATGTTTCTCCTGTGCCAAGATCTGGTCATTTGGTTTCAATCCGTATCTGAAAATACAGGAAAAAAAATCTTAGTAAAATAAAAAGAAATTAACCCAGAACCAGTTTTTAATTTTGTTCTCAGAGTTTGAAGGCTAGTCAATATTGCCAACTTTTATTTTCTTATTTGATATATGATCACATATTTGAGCTTCGTCTGTGCTATGCTAAAATATCTGCAAAAAAATGTTCAAAGGCAAAATAAACTGAACGAAGATCAACATAATTTTCTGTAGAAATAATCCACTCTGCTATCAGTGAGACACATTTTGAGAGATTCCGTTCTTTATTCATGTCACACAGACTCTCGGTATCATTTTAGGAAAAGAGTTTAGCATCTCTCACTATTTACATATTTTATTTTTCTCTTCCATTTCTCTGACAAACAGTAACCGCTTTTATTTTAGCAATGAATACTTCTATTTAGTATTTCGTGAAAATACCATTTTCTATAGTTTTATCCTTTCTGTCTGCGATACTATTCAAAGAGAAATACAGTTAGAATAAATTCCGAATTCAAAATCCTGTATCCCTTATCTTTCATTAGCACAGAAGGAAAAGTTTATGTTGGAAATAAACTTCCTGATTATCTTTTATGTTACAGTTCCAGATTTGGGTTCCACGGATGAACAAGTACAGTAATTCATATGAAGATGAAATACACTTGAAAATCCTTCAAGAACTGTTCTGAAGTGAAATAACCTTTCCCAGAGAAGCTGTTAGGACATATAATGATTTCATATGAAGAATTTCTGATCAAGATGCATAATGTCTAGTAAAATATTCACAACAAAGTTTGCCAGCACCTTCTCCAAACTATTAAGGTGGATGCTAGATTTTTAACACTCTACATTGTACTCCATTTGCATAGTCCACCAAGATTACTTTTTAAAAAATATATATTCTTTGATATTTTTAGATCCTGCGTGAAGTTTTCCTTGAAACTTCAAGTAGGAAATAAGGCATAATCTGATGCTACTAAATCTTATTCAGGACTGCTGTTCCTTAATTTTTTTACTAATATTACAGCTGATCCTTCTCACTTGTGCAAGTTGACTGTTTCACGAGGGACTTTACAAATATGGTATAAAATATTAATAAGCTATGAAACTTTCAAATCACTGCCAAGTTTGCAGTGCTATATTTTCTCCATAAAAGGTCTTAATTCAGTTGTAATCCAGTTTTTGAAATGATTTTTAATATAGATAAACATTCTGGAAAGAGAAGGCAACATCTTGAGTGCACTTCTCTGCAGCACAAATGAACATTTTCTTTCATAAGTTAATGATAGGCAAATTTTAAACTAATCATTTGTATTCAATACAGAAGTATAAAAATATTCCTTTCATCCAATTAAAACCCTTTTTATCTTCAAAAGATCAAGCATTGCTATAATGTGTATTAGCTCTATTTCAATATAATTATATTATCTGCTATTTCTGTATCATCAATTTACTATAAACATTTTTTCTGCTTTCAGTAAAACTGTATTTATTCTGAAAAAAAAAACAATATTAGCAATCCTCACCAAAAGCATGTTATAATCTTGTTCTTGGCTTCATATCAGATTCCGACAGCTTTTGAATTTGAATTCAGCAATAGTAATCCTGGGCACTTTAACAATATGATACATGAATTTCCTATTAAATTCTGAAATAAATCCCTTAATTCATGAGATTTAAGTTTTTAAAAACTGATATTTTCATTCTGAAATAGAAACTACCAATCTATGAAATTCCAGCTGAATAAAAAATGGAAATCCAAACTTAGAAATTATTTTTACAGAGAGGGTATCTTCTGAAAAGAATAAGTGAAATTATTGTAAAATTTCTTGAGTAATTTTTTGCTAATTTATCTCTCATTCATAAATGAAATAAATGTTTATTTTCTTTGCTTCTAGTATAAAACCGTAATGAAGTCTTTTCAAGATAGTGATCTATTTCTTGCAACTAGATTGTAATAAATTGACCATATTGTAAATGAAGCACTTCCAACTAATGAAGGAGCGCTAAGCTAATAATAACTACAACAAATATTCAACATCCAGAACGGAAAGCTAGTGTAACTCAGCACTCAACCTCTCTTCCATACATGCAGGAGAGTCATCTCAAATAAGCAATGTGGATATGAGTGCTTTTAAAAACAAAACAAATATAATTCCACTTGGCTGGCTAATCCATCTATATATCCTGCAAGATGGTAAGAATCTGTGCTATAACAGTAATCCAATTCAAGCCCTATTTCTTACTTCTATAAAACAGATGGTTCCCAACATTATTTATTTATTTTATTAAATTTATATGCCGCCGAAATCCGAAGACTCTCAGCAGCTAATAGCAAAAAAAAAAATTAAAAACAATAAAAATAAACCCCCCATTAAAACAAAAGAAAAAACCCGGCAGACTAGCGAGGTAGGCAAAAGATTTAGTATATAAAAAGGGGGGTGAGGATGGCTAGTGATCCACCAGCCACCTCCACGATGATGATGACCACCCCCCGGAGCCCCAGGCCATCTCGCAGAGCCAGGTCTTAAGGCCCTTCCGGAAGGCCATCAGGGAGGGGGCAGCCC
>JANHZU010005707.1:69952-84070 GCA_032468055.1 Acrochordus granulatus | reverse complement strand
CAAGAGACAAATACATATAAAGCTCCTTTAAGGTTCAAAGCGGACTTGGTCAGAATGTTCACTGGGCCCCCTCCTTTTCACTTTATTCCACATTGGAGCAATTTTTTAATCATTGTTCTTCATAGATCAGGAAACAGTTTGTGAGGACATCCAAAATACTGAAATAACTTAGTTATTTCAGTATTTATTCTCAGGCCTTGAATAAATAATACTGAACCATGTTTTGGATGGAACTATCTCTGAAAATGGGACCATCCTCTTATTAATCTTTCCTCCCTAAGGAAAATGTGCATGCACATTTATCTGTAGAGGCTAATTTCTGACTTAGTGTCACTTATGAACCTGTTGAGAAGAACTTTCTTGATTCTTAGCCACCACATTCACATAGCTATATTCTAGAGCATCCGTAGATGCTTAAGATAAGCCTAAAGATAATGCTTTTTATCTTTCTTCCAAATAAAAGTAAACAAGTTAAGAACAAAATCCCTGCAAATCCACAATACCAAACTAACAGGAGATTTTTGCTATAAAAGTCGTGTTTTGATGTTGAAATGTCTTTTGCTCATGGAACAAAAGTTTAGCATACCAAAGCTTTGTTTTTTATATTTCTTTCTGGTGCCTTGATCAGTACTGACTCTTGCAACTGCCTGGACATGTCCCTGTAGTTTTCTTGGCAGCATTTTTGGAAGTGGTTTCCTATTACCTGCTTCTTTATTTGAGAGAGACACTGATTCATCCAAAATCACCCAGCTGGTTTCATACCTAACACAGGACTAAGAGACTCCCAGTTTCTAGCCTGGTGTCTTTAACCGTTACACCAAACTGGCTGTAAAGCTACATCATACCAATGAAAATGTTGCACAAAATTGGCATGAAACTGCAATTCACAACTGTCAACTAAGGAGGTCACTTTAGTGGATTCTTTTTGAGAGTTGGGAATGGTTTACTATTTATTTGTTTTCTTTGGAGGAGGTCCCCCACCCAGAATCAAAGCATTTACAGCAAGCAAAGTGAAAAAGCAGCCAGTAAGAGGATCTGTCCTGTGGTACTTCAGCAAGAAGGGGAGGAAGAAACTCCAGCTGCCCAGCTGAGGACTCTATTTGTTCGTCCTGAGTGACTTACCCAATGTAGGACATGAGTCAATGCTTTTGACAAGTCCAAATCTATCTTGTCATGTAAAGGGGGGAGAGAACGGCAGCTTTAAATTTTGTTCTATATTGGCCATGTTTCCACTTGAGCGTTCTGTTCAAGTAGAAAACACAGCACTTGTTATGTTCTGTCCTGTTATTAGGTACAGCTAGTCGAGTGGCCCCATTTGGTGGCCACAAGATTTGAAACTTTGCAAAAAAGCTTCCATTAGTATTCCAAGATAAGGAACAAAGGGAAATGCATTTCCTGGGGGTCAGATGTCATAGCGTTTGGTTCCATGGGACATAAATCTGTGGTGGCTTTTATTAATAGAGACTCTGCCAGTATCGCTAGGTCACTCTGGGAGGAGGAAAGAAGGATAGGATTCAGCAGCGAGAAGGAATGAAAGAAAATCAACCCGGTTGGGGTATTGATTGAAAGCTGTTTTTAATGAGTTTAGGAGTTGGGGGGGAGCCCATGAGTTATGGAACCTTCTCATTGCACTTTGTTTTCATGTAATTTCATATGTGTATACATTTTGAGAAAAACAATTATTTAGTGTGTGATATTTCCTGAATAGTCAGGAACTGTACTTCTCATGTTTGTTGTTTTAGCTTGGTGGCTATTCCAGTGTATGTGAAACATACAATTACTTTCAAAGAGAATTCATCTTCTGGAAGATTTGATGTTACTATTGGGCCAAAACAGAACATGGGGAAGACAGTTGAAGGAATCATCATGACTGTTCATATGCCCAAAGCTGTACTCAATATGAGCTTGGCCCCTACACAAGGCAGTTACACATTTGATCCTGTCACTAAGGTGAGTCCTGTCCTTAAAACTGCATCTCAGCAGGAGTTCTCAAACTTGTTCTATGGTGTTAATGGCATAGAGGGCTGTGCTTTCACTGTTGATTGAAATTAATCCCTTTCATGATCACTTGGTTCTCTGTAGTTGCAACCTGACCATTCTGCACCTTGTGTCTTTTGACAAAAACTCTGGATATATTACAAGAAGCTTCTGACTACTGTTTCACACAAATGCATTTTGAATCTTGTAGAAAGTGGAAATATAAATGGCATAAAGTCCACTGTGAGATTAGAGTGGCAAACATTGTGTTCCAAACATGTCTTTGGAGAGTATTGCTTCTTTCATTCACCCACAAGAATATGTACAATTCAGTGGAATTAATTCATCCAATTCAAATAGACGTTATTTACCAACTGCCTCATTCAGTTAATGTTCCAAGTTATGATGGTGGTGAAAAAATAATTTTATGGATTATTTATAATCTTTGCAGCATCCCTCATTCCATTCCAATCCTGTTACATTCAGTACATGTTGTCCTATGCCTGATTTGTTTGTTTTTATTCTGCTTGCAGAGCAGAGAAATTATAGAGGAGGGATTTGAAGAGAGGAAGCAGGCACGTAGGGAACACACGTTTGACTGCCAGACTCAGCACATTGCTTTCAATTTATATTTCCCATTGTGTGCCTGCTTACTCTCTTGTAATCCCTTCCTTTCCAATGAACGTAAGTACAAACGTTAATTCCCTTCTTGTTGATTATTTCAATGCTGGGGTAAGCATTTCAAGGGGTGGGGGAGTGGTAAAAATTAAAGCACAGTTGCATTCATGTGATTTCTCACTTAAAGACTGCTTCACTTGACAAGAGCTGCCAGTCCCAGTTGTGGTTGCTAAATGAGGAACTACCTGTACAGAGGAGAATAAGCTACTTTAAAAGTAAAATTTCTGAATAGATACAAAGCTGAGTATGTGGAAATTGAGCAAGAGCAAAAGCTGAGTATGTGGAAATCGAGCAAGAGCAATGACATGTATCTATATATATTAGGATATTTAGAATATATGTGCATATGTAAGCACAATACAAACAAGGGATTCAGAATTTGTTGGAAAGATATCTTAGGCTAGTTGTATTTCTGTGATTTCTAATACATATTCAAACAATTTTTTCATAACTTTGCTGTTAGGACTTGGAAGACAGTAAAATGAAATATGACCATGTAGCAAAATTGCCAAAAATTTTTTCAAACTTTCTTAAAAAAGCAACTGGACTTTTATTATTAGATGTTACAGGGAAATGTTTCAACTCCTATCCAGTTTTTCTCAATCTCATATGAAAAAGGAAAAATGGTTAAAAAATGCAGGATTGAGAGAGACTCCTGGATAGGAGTTGAAACATTTCCTGTAACATCTAAAAATGAAAATCCGTTTGTCTTTTTAAAGAGAGTTTGCAAAAAAAAATTATTTTTGAAATTTTGCTACAAGATATGACCCGGATTAATGAGAATATTTATAGACAAATATGACCATGATTTTGAAAAGCATTTTGTAAATCTTTTTCATGGTTGTTTAGGTGTTAACATGGGATGTTGGCAAAATCATCCCTCAGAAGCTGCCTACTCTTAAAGGGATGGTGAATTTGCAATCTGGAGCTCCGAAGCCGGAGGAAAACCCAAGTCTGAATATTCAATTCAAGATCCAACAGTTGGCTATTTCTGGTAAGACAAGTTTCCCACTCAGAAGGAATCTTAGGTTTTGCAGAATATATTTTTCTACCCAGGTTTCAGGTTGAAGTGCATTGAGAGACTTGATATAAATTGTATACTGGGTGACTCTTAAAGTAAATAAGGTTACCTAATGCAAACATTCTGAATTCTAAAGCTCTTTTGGAAACTGAAAAGTAACTAAGAGGAAATTCACAACAGCCTGTTTTCAGCCCAACTTTCCCTGCATGTATGGTTGTTTGATACCATGCACAGGTACATTTTCCTGCTCATTCCAAAGCAAAATCCTCTTTTTACTTCTGATGGATATTTTAGTTGCGTGGAACTTGCAACAGAATATTCTAACATATATCCACCTTTTTTTTACTGAAAACACCCAGGATGATGGCGGACTTGCCTTTCTTGAATATATTTGAGAAGCTAGACAGATGTCAGCTTGGGTTGCTTAAATCAGACTCAAGCACTGATTGGGACTCATGTCCTTGGTGGCCTTAATGTTGAACCTGATGTTGTCAATGGCCTGTTCAGTTCTGGGATCCTTGATCTTCCTTTTAAGGTCTCAAGCTTTCTAGTAGAGGTAGTCTTCAAATTATGACCATAATGAAGTCTGCCAATCATGATTAACTTGTAGTAGTTGTAAAGTTGGCTGACTTTACAATCTTTTTTACAGCAGTCATAAAGAAACTGCTGCAGTTGTTAAGCAAACACTATGGTTATTAAGCAAACTCATGGTTCACTGTGGTTTTGTCAAAAAATGGAAGAAAATGCTTGTTTTCATCATAAAACATGGTCACATGACTGGGGAGGCATTGCAAACAGCCATAAATGCAGCCCTGTCGCTGAATGCCCGAAGCGCGGTCATGTGATTGCGAGGGGGTGCTGACCATCAGAACTTCAAATTTGGGTTGTAAATACCCCAAGTAGGTCTGTCGGAACTTTGAAAGGTCACTAAACTATCAGTTGTAAGTCAAGAACTACCTGTTCAACAGTCCTCCTCTGTTTTCCTTTTTTCTTTATCTTGCAGTCTTCATTCAATGCTTTGTGGTTCTCTAAGGTTGATAAGTAAGTTTAATCTTCATTGGAAAAATAATATTGCATTCTCCATCAAGGGGAAGGGGAATTAAAAAATAGCTTCATTTTATCGTTCCAATTTTTTATTTATAATTTCCTAAAACACTCTGTTCTGAGGGATGTATTTTTTTTATTGCAGGACTGAAAGTAAACCGCCTTGACATGTACGGAGAAAAATACAAACCATTTAAAGGTGTAAAGTACATCACAAAGGCAGGAAAATTCCAAGTACGAACATGAAGCTTACAAACTCTGCTTCCCAGCAGATGGAGAGAGACTCGCTGTGTTTGTGTGGGTGGGTGGGTGCGTGCATGTGTGCGTGCGTGCGTATTTTCTCCAGCCTCAGAGAAAAATGGGCATTAGTTCCTTAAATTCCTTTTAAATACCAATTTCAGCTATTCCTCTGAATATATCCATTCCATTCACTATGATTTCCACATGCAGTAATTCTTAAATTGGTATTTTTCTACATGGCTTTCAAATTGACCGATAAGTAGGATTGGTTGTACTCACGGACTTTGTGGATCTTAGCTTGTAGTTACTATCTGGGGCTGTCCTTTGAACCAGCTATTCCTGAACACTGCCAAGCAAACCACCAAAGCACAAGAAAGAAGATACTGAATTGAACAGAAAGGAAGCCCCTTTTGAAGTGGAGAAATATTACTGCAAACTGTTACTGAAAAGAAATGTCAAAGTCCTGCCCTCTAAAAAAATACATTTTTCTGCAGGATTTACACCACCCTGCCTTTTTAGTCAGAACTGCCTTATCAGGTTTTGAGTATTCAGCAGACAATCTGTAGCCAATGTTAGGTTTTTCCAGAGTTTGCTTTGCAAATGAATGAATGGTAGTATGGAGCCTGATTTGTTTCGATTCCCTCTGCGTTCCAGATGTCACACCTCGCGCCTTTTTTGTTTGTGCCATTCATACCTCCTGAGTAGCTCCTCTGAGGTGGTGCTGCTGCTTGTTTCTAATGAAATAAAAGGGAACACAGCTGTACTAGTTTCATTTGGGCAACTTAATGTCTTGCCGCCGCCATGCTGGGAAGTGGCCCAGGATCACAACGAGAGATGGAGATTCTCTATTTATTTTAATGGGTTGACCATGGCAACCTTGTTACCTTCTTCCAGATAAGTTGCATGGAAGAAATCAGTGAAATATGAGCCTTTATAGAACAGTTGGTGAAAGGGAAAGTAGTGCTCATAGCAGGACCAAATTACTTATGGTGGTGGGAAGGGCTACAACGAAATGCACTTGCTGATTGCATTTATATAATTCTTTGTGAGGTCATTTTGTCATCTCAATGACCATTATATGACCTAGACTAGACAGAGACCTAACATTTCACGAGTTAAATGGGGATTTCAATTAAGGTAAAGGAAACCAGTTTTGTCTTCTGATACAGTCCATATTTGGATCTACCAGTCTGGCGGTGATCAGTACAACCAGACAAGATTAATCTAGTTTTTCTAAGCAAGCAGAATTCATCCTTCCATTTTTAGGGGACAGGATTTGAATTCTGGGATAAATGATGTCAATTAGGACTTGCTAGACTCATCGTATATATATATATACTATACTGTATATATATATATACATCGTATATATATACAGTATATATGCCATATATACTGTATTTGCAATTGTTACAATATGTTAAGCCCCCAAAAGGGAATGTATATTGTCCTCGTATTTCATCATTTATAGCCAAGTTTTAAGAGATGAGGTCGTGAAAAAGAATGTGGGGTCAGTTAAAATATTGTCATGAAAAATAATCCACTGGGAGTGTCTTATAGAAATGTGTTATTTTATTTGACCAGAACAGAGAAAGTCGAAAATATATAACAACATTCTCGTTTGACCAGAACAGAGAAAGTCGAAAATATATAACAACATTCTCGTTTACAAACAAAAGTAGTGGCAAAATGCTCCTGACATTCAATCTGATGGAGAGGAATGTTTGGGAAAGCATAATTGCATAAGATGTAGAGGATGTTAACATCTACAGTTTTGAGTTTAGTAAATATTCTGAAGAGCCACCCAGGTCAAATATGATTCAAGGCTTTCCTTCAAACATCCCTTAACAAAACTAGTCTTTGGTATAAACCGTTACGTGATCAAAGGCATTAATAATATTGCATTAATACAAAGTCAAGCTATTAAATGGTAGTGATTTAAGAAGCTTACACTTGAAAGACTGAGTGTGAGGTGGTAAAAGGGCTTCCCGGGAAGGCCACTTAAAATCCCTTCCTACCGAATTCACGCAGTCTGAAAAGGCAAGACAAGGGAAGGTCGCCTGTCCTCTCACCTTCAGCGACCGCCACTATTGCCCAGAGCCTAGCGGCAATGGTGAGTGCCTTGTGGCCTGGAAAAAGTGAGGAACAGACTTCCCTGGATCTTGGCAGTTCAAGAAGAGGCCCGGGGAGGAAATCCCTCTTAAGTTTTCTTCTGAATTGCACCAAGGAAGAGAAGACTAAACGTAAGAAACGCGAGCAGGTAGACAGGCGCCACCGAGCCCTTCCGTGGGCGTTGAGGGCTGCAAGCCGAAATCCTCCTAACGGTCCACATAGCACCAGTTGCTGTGTGTTTCTGGGCGAACACGCAAGCCAAGCCGCTCGTAAGGGAGCAGATTCGAATGACAGCGGCCGGATGTGCAAGCGGCATCCGCCTTTTCACGGTGACGCTTCATAAAGCCTGAAGTGAGAATTATTTCTGAAACCCTCGAAAGGGTTCCCACTACTGTGCCCCCGCGCTCTTCCTCTGCTGTAGCAAGCCCAGTCTACTGACAACTCAGATTTTGGTGGCAAGAAACCTAACTGCTCGGAAAACATCTCCTCGCTCTGGCCTAGGAGTTTTCTGCGCTGAAGGAACTTGGCAGCTGTGGAAGATTCATCCCTAGAATTTTATTCTTTAGAAATCGCCGTTAGTCAAAAAAAGAAAAAATACAGCAGCAACTTTTGATTGTTAAACGTACTCCCTTCTGCCAAAGGAAAGATGCTTTCACTTTGGACAGGATGGAATTAAATTCAGTATCTTCTCATCAAAACCTGGAAAAGAGCAGAAAACTGAGAATCCGAGCCACTTGATTTCCCGATTGTCCCTCACAATTAACAGCTAAGTCAACAAAGATGACCCAGAGTTTCAAATTATGCGACAGCAAAACACTCATTGCTGTGTTGCACAGAAAGCATTCGCATATACAATCGTGACGGAGGTAGGAGGAGGGAAGGAGAAGGGTTGAAATAGTGTTTCTTAAAAAAAGCAAGAAGGGGGCAAACTCGTTCTGGAAATGAGCTAGAGTGAAATTAGGCACCCAAAGCGGCCCAGTGCATTATTAAAAACCCCTAAAAGGGGGTCTCGGGAGATTTGTGTCAACCTTGGCAGCACCTTCAGGTAGTCTGCAGAACCGGGATTTTTGTGAAAACAAAGCGGAGGGAGGCGCGGTGCTCTACTGGTACCACGGCGTCTTCCTGACCCAGCGTAGAGTGAATCCAGCGTCTGTCCGAATCTTAATCGATGCCGCTTCAGCTTCTCGGACGGTTTCCTTGACGGACTGCATGAGGTTCTGGGCATTGTGGACCAACATCTCCGTGGCCTGGAGGAGAAAGCGAGTTCAGGAACGCAAAACGGACGCTTTCAGTGGACAGAGCTGCTCAGCGCATCGTGTCTCCAAGCGGGCAACTTTCAGAAGGGGGGACGACGGCTTCGCTGGAATGAATTCCGGGGGCGGTTGTCCCTGTGCCTGAAAGTTGCCCAGCCGGTGAAACACTCGGCATCCTTTTAAAACGGGCTCGGCGGAATTACTCCGCGGGATTCCGAGCGCTAATCTGCTCTTCAGCAATCCAGTGCCGAAGGGCAGCATTTCTGGCTGATGCGTAAAGAGCTTCCTCTGTGCTGGGACTGAAGCTCAAAAAATGTTTCAAGTCAAAATCTGAGCCTCGGTGATGGGGCAGATCCGGGTTTATTACCTCCCCGCCCCACAAGGCCAGTTTCTGTGTTAAGGGATCAAATCTGGGGAACTATGTTTCAGCACAAGCCATTTGCACTGCTGAAACCCTTTCTAAAGAATGGCTGGTCCCCCCCCACCAGATGGTGCTAGCAAATAAATTCAAATGTCGTCCTTGGAAAAAGGGGTGGCTTTTCTATTGTAAACCAGATTTGACAGCAGATTTGAACACAGCCAGCCAAAACCAGAACATCGCTTATCTTCCATCCTTGCTTCCTAATGATGGATAAAGGTTATGTCAGTTTTGTATCTGACATTCATGCCTTAAACAAGGTACGCTTGGAAAAAAAGGGGGGGGACAATACATGAAACAAATCTCACTTCTGCACTTGGAGGAGAAACAAACAGGCTGAACATGGTGCTTAATTGGGCATTTCGTGATGGGATGTTTTCTACAAGACTTCTTGTTCCCAAAACACCTCCAAAATTAAGCTCCACACACCTTTCCGCTCTCATCGAGGGGCATTACCTGTTCAGACTCCTCATCACTGATGCTGGTCCGGCCTAACATGGTTGCTTTGACAGTGGACAGGATTTTCAGTTGCGTGCTGATGGTGGGGATTCGTTCACAAACCTGCGCAAACACGGAGTTACACATTGGCTTTCATTATCACCCGGGCTCTTTTTAAAAACAAAATTCTAATCACTGCTTTTCGCTCAAGTGGTCTGCGTTTAAAAGAGCTTGGGCTAAGTGTGAATCACAAGCATCATCCTTGAAGACAAAATAAATAAAAAAACAGGCCAGTTTTCTTTTTTTGGCAGCGGAAAACCGAGACGGTCGAAAAGTTTCCTGGAGAATGTTTGGAGACGACGCCTCTATTCAGAGCATCGTTCTACGTCAAGTTTTTTCAAATCTGGCCGCTTTGAAATGTGTGCATATCAACTCCCAGAATGCTGCCTGGGGAATTCTGGGAGTTGAAGTCCCCACATCATTGCCAAGTTTGGAAAACACTGCTCTCGATCCTTAGGGATCTTAGGGATCACTCGCTCCAAGGACTCCACTGAAACATCCAGTTGTGTCCATCTGTGGTCACGGAGCCTTGTAACGTTGACAAGCGGCACCAAATGTTCGTGTCCAGCTTCCGGGAGGGAGCATCCATCCACGTGGCTGAGATTATGCCCACCGTCGCTTTGGGGAATGAAACGGGCAGCATGTGAATTTAATCCGTAAATAAGTATGTCCATTAATGGCATCGGCCAAGACTGGGAGGGAGGTCGGCTTGCCACAAAAGCTGCTTCAGATGCGAGCTGCCTGAACATAACGAACGGTTTAGAGCCCCCCACCAGAGACCTTCTCACGCTGACGCTGCCGTGTCCATTTAAGCTTGCAATCCGGCCACCCAAAAGGGGCTACTGTGGCTTTAAAAATCCACAATGGGAGGGGTCGTAGGTGTTGACCTTGGCTAAACACACCTCACTTTGGCTGTAGGCTTTCAGTCTTGCAGGTATACTTCCCCAGCCAAGCCAAACCCACACCTCCCTGCTGGTAGGGCTTTCCCCACCTCCTCCGCGCACCAAACCAGGTTTCGTGGCCCACCTGCAACAGGTTTGTTCGGATCCTCTTGTCTGTGCACTGTTTCGCCACCTCTTTGGCCAGACGGGTCACTTCGTCAGAAGCCTTTGCGATGTCTTTAGCGCACTGGATGAGAGCCCGTTTGTTTCCACTGCCACCCCTCACCAAGCGGGACATCTCGGCCATCAGCAAGGCCATGCGCTTGGCAGCGGCGATGATGTCGTTCCCCTGAGATAAAACGAAAGCAGCCATGAAAGCTGGGGATCGATGTAGACAGCCCACACGAGAGCCACCGTCTGTAAGTGGGGCAAAGAAGGGCCGAACTCGGGCTGTGCAGTTGCCGCCCCACAAACAAAAAAGTGATTTTGACACAAAGGCCGTGGGTGAAATACTCTCCCCATCCTGGTGACGACAAGCTTTAGCAGAGAGGTGGGGGAGCGGACCCAACACAGACACATGCACAGACAGGAAGTATTAGTGGCGCTGCCAAAGCAAAAGTGACCAAATTCGGATGTTGAACTATCAGTCAGGAAAGCGTCTTTTCAAATAAGGAAAAAGCCTTAAAGCAGCACGTTGTGAGGGTGAACATCCTTAATGTGTGAGTAAGGATTCGGCTACACGGTCAATCTGAATCAAATGGTGGGAACTGAATATTCTGAAGGGAGGAAACATGGAAAAACCTATTTAAGCAAGACATTTCGGGTGTGAAATGCCACTGCAGAGATTTTTTTTTCAGTCATAAGGCGAGATGATGCTGGGGAAACTGATCATCGGGTATAAAAGCATCATCTGAATGCTTATTTATCTATAAACTATTCAGAGCTCATTCATTAACTGGTTAATCTTTTGGCTGAAATTTCTTTCAACTGATAACTGGAACAATCACTAGTTCTTCTTTTACAAAACAAACTATCTCCCTCTTGGGAGAAGTTAGGAAGGTCACTAATCGGCATGTAAATGTCTTCTAAAACCAAGCCTGTTTTTAGAAACGATTACAATTAACCACAGTTTCCTAACATGAGAATCTGTGATTACTCGATAAAGAAATTAAAACTTCCTCCTCCTCACAGCTGCGTGATGGAGGATGGTGAAACAGAGAAGTTCACCAACTTCTATGTTAATCTATTGCGCTGGATCAAGCCTTATCATGACATTAGAGTGCAACAATTTTGTGAAGCTTTTGTTTAATCCAACCATCATAAGCCATTATTTTGTGAAAAGACTGCTTATGTCAGGGTTGCTGTTCAAATGAAAATATCCATAAGAATATTCAGATCAATGGAATTTGTACATCAGGATGCAATATTTGTGAGAAGGCAGATGAGTTAATTTGTTGAAGTAAACATACGAAACTATAAAAAGCAGAAGGTGTCTAATTTTTTGCATGCAGAATATATGTGATTGTGCTGCATATGTACACAAGGCGAATGCGTAATGAGAAGACAAGATGTAACACTGTTCAGGGAAAGAAACTTGTGATGCCTACACATGTGCTCCCATCATTTTACATGTCATGATACTCTGTGCAGATGCAAAATTCTGAAAAGCTCCATTTCAGGATTACTGTACATTCTTGTTCAAGCTCCTGTTAACACATTCATTTTAAGGGTACAAATGAAACAAATGCAATGTGGCACACACACGAGTACAAGCCAGGATGGACAATATGGATCTCTTGTTCTGCAATGCACTAAGCCAGTCCAAGTGCCACTGGCCAACTCCCAACCCAGAAAAATCATGCCTTCTCTTGAGAGTTGGAGAGGAGCAACCAAAGCGCAAGATTGCTGGGGTCAATAAGAGAGGCCACTGTGACAAGAGGCAAGGGATGGCAACTGCTTTGCCCAAATGCTGTTCAAAGAGGGGACAAGGGATTCAAGAGGCACAAGCCTCTTGGATTCAAGAGGCACAAGCCCACCGGCAGTCCTCCAGCACAAGCAAAACTGAAATGATTGAGTGGCTTTCCCATTTATTTCAGTTAAGTGTGCCCTGGACAGGAGAGAATTAGGCTGGATTATACTCCATCGTTGCTCAGACATGGGAGATACCAGTTGGATGTCATGCCATTCACCCAGTTGGCCATTCGTGAGTGCAAAGAGAGAGAGAGAGAGAGAAGGGAAATGAGAACTAATTTTCTGCACACACATACACATCTTCAGAGCTGCCCAGCCATACATTTATTCTTTGCAGCATGCTAATCTAAGTGAAAAATAATCCAGCAGCCTGGCAAACTCCTGTTTGTGCTTCGTGCCAGCAGACCATTTCCATCATAAGCCACAGATCCCACATCTTCATTAATAATGTATCTGAAACACGAGGCGGCAAAGTCTGAACTTAGCAACATTCAGCAGAGCCTTTCCCTAAAACCCCCTCCACATTGTCAGGACCAGCTCTTTGGCAATGGTGCCATTCAAAGCCATTCCTTGTTGGAATAAAGTTTTAGTAGAAGCTGTTGATCAAGAGGCAGAAAGCACAATACTGCGTGTTAAATGACTTCAGGAGTGACAACACCTTGATCATCTGGAAGTCGCTGAAAGACAGTGAACGATGGCTTCACAGGTAGTCAGACATTCATTTCCTTATTTCTCTTTTAAGTCACCACTCGCGTGAAAAAGACAGGTAAGGCAAAAGGGAACAGCATCTTATTCAGAAGGAGGGTGAAGGAAGGCGATGTGAGCCGAATGAAGCTTTAGCCTGGCCATCAGCACGCCTAACAACACTTGTGAAGCCACGTGGTCCTCAACAATGAAATGCAGGCAAACTTGAATCCATTCCAATTAAGAAAAGAAACCATGAAAAGAACATGGGATCCGCCAAGGATCAAGAGTGATGCAAATGTATCAAAATGGGTGGATGCAATGCGGATCAGTCGCCGGGGGAGAAATGGAGGAAATACCTTACTAGACCACTTGGTAGCTTCCCGGTGCAGAGACTGAGCAGCGGCCAGAATGGGCTGGTTAACAGGCTGGTTGGTTGGCATGAGCAGCAGCTCAGGCTCGTAATCATCTTCAATGTCAGAGGGGAGGATGAACTCAACTTCTGCTTCCTCCTCCGCCTCCTCCCGATCTACACCTATGTCAGCCTCAGCAGGGGCTTCCTTACCCTCACCAGTCACATCAGGCTTTGCAGGTAGTGGACGGGGAGGATGAAGAAACAGGGACAGTTAGTATAAGACGCAGGACCTGGTCAAAGAAGCAAGAACCAAGCCAGTTTAGTAAACCCCCCGTTGTGGTGGGCGACGGAAGGATGGTGGGGAGGTTGACAAACGGATCTGAAAAACTAGAAAAGTCTTCAAGAAGCATTTAGGAAAGCATACCGAGATACACTTTTCACCTTTGCCCTCTGTCTTATCTCTCACCACAACATTTCTCCTGGCAAGACAATAATGCCACTGATGTAAGACACACAAGAAGGGCAACACTTAAAGCTGACAGAGAGGAGAAAGATGTGTACTCCAGTGACATGGATGGAATATGAAGCTGTACCAACTCCACCCAATTGTGGGTGAGACCCAATTGTTATGGGGAGACGCGACTGTTTTGGTAGCTCAGCCAAGCATTGGGTGCAATGAAGGATGGCAATGTGAGAAAGGGGCAGCTTGGAATCAGTGGGTCAATTTCAGTGACTCCCTCCTGCCAAAATCCCTTTATTAAAATGTTAAGCTGCACAAACACATCCATGCTCCCTCTTTTGAGCAGGATAGGTGAACTTACTAATGCACAGAGCACCATGTTCACTGCAGGAACGCAGGACTGACAGAACATGTGAGTCCCTGGGCTTTCTCACTCCAGCCACCCCGACGTCTTGATCCAGACATGGAAAAGACTGTTATGAAGAGCAAAGCATGACTGAAAGAGGAAAGAATGACCAACACCCCA
>JANHZU010005707.1:40287-58819 GCA_032468055.1 Acrochordus granulatus | reverse complement strand
ACTATTCTGAAATATTGCATCTTTGCACTAGTCTGAGTTTAACAGTGCATGCTGGAAGGAGTGGAAAATAAAGTTTCTGGTGGCCCAGTGTGGATTCCCAGACAAACACTCACCTCATCCCTGTTGAGTGCATCTGGAGGAGCAGTGGCTGCTACTGCCAACAGTTTGATTGGGGTTGTAGTATCACTAAATACATCCGAAACCTCCTGGGTCATAGCTTCTTGCATCCTTGATTTAAGGTCCTTAACAAGAATTAAGAATTTCACATTATGAGATAGATTAATGTGGTTGGGTGTATTCAAGTATTATGTCAGGATGGCGTTCATCCTTCTGATAAAGAACGGTGGTGTTGCCCAGGCCCCCATAACCCCAACTTTCCCCTTTTACTCAACATTCAAAGCACTGCAGTGAGAACTCAGATAGAAGCCTCCTACAACTGCCCGTATTCAACAGAGCAAAAAAAAAGCCAGGGTTCCTAGCAGAAATGTGTTACTTTGGCCCTAGGAATGGGTAATACTACTAAACCTTATTGTTGTTAGCTGCCAAGAGTCTTTGGATTTCGGCGGCATATAAATTTAATAAATAAATAAATAAGATAAAATAAACCCTTGGGTATATCCCCTGCAAGAAATCCTCAAAATTTAATCTGATGCAAGGTGAGATTTCTTAAATACACAAATAGTAATTGTATTATCTTTAATTACGTTGACTTCAATTGATATCAATTTTAAACTACTTAATGACATTAAATCATATTAGATTTTTGATTTTGTCTCCACCTGCCCCTTTCTCCTACAGTTTAAGTACAAGTATGGCTTTTGGCCAAAACCCATCCTAAAGCCCTATCTTATTTTCTGAACAGAGCTAAAAGATAATACAGGGACTAACACAAAAGGCCAGATTAAAACCGTGGTGAGAAAATAGAGGAGGAGAAGAAAGAAAAGGAAAGAAATTTTAGCAAACTGGGAAGTGAGATCAGCTAGGTATAGTGATATACCATCCAATATTCAATCAGAAAATGTGAGTATTGGTAAGGATGTAGATAGAAAATGTAGGCAATCCTGGGCTACATCTATAAAGAAATGTCAGAGATTGTGCTGACTTTCTCAAAGTCAACTTGTTAAGCATAAGGAATCTTAATTTCCTTCCCCAAAGTTATGCTATGTCCTGTCATCTAAGTTAAAAAAGATAAATCCATTGAAAATCTCTCAAGAAAGTCTTGTTAACTTTCTTCTCTTTACCTTCAATGAATCCTGCAGCTGAACAGCGACAGCTCTAGCTTGAGGAGAGTCTCCTTCACCTCTTGCAGCCAAATCAGCTAACTGGGCAGCGAGCTGCTCCACACGGTCACATTTGGCAAGCAAGTCTTGACGGTAGGGTCCCATCATGACATTGGCAAGACGACGCCCTTCAGCCACAAGTCCCCGGAGTGCAGCCTGGCCTGCATAAAAAGTCATCTGTTAGGTGTTCTCTTGGGTTCAGCGATGAAGCAAGAGAAAGAAGTTGTACAAAATGGCAAATGAGTTGTGTAATATCAAGAATTATAATGATAGGCTATTGAAGGAAAGGGTCATCTTTCCAAAGTTACTCGACTGCAATCTTGTAAAGACATTGCTGCTTCAAATCATTGAAATGATTTTACACAGCTTACCTACACCCCGATCATCAACTGTAGGATTGTCTATCCATCTTTGAGCTTGCTCAATCTTGCCTTCCAGATGAACAGCTGGCTTGACGGGTCTGCTGTTTGCAACAGCCTTGTTAGTTTTAGACTGCAAATTCTGAAGTGAAGTCGCTATTTGCTTGGCTAATGCACGGGCTTCTGGAGAATCACCTTTCTCACTATTGGGAAAAGAAACACTGTTAAGCAAGCCTTGTAAAACATTCTATTAACAAGACAAAGTTTAAGTACAAAAACTGTGAATCAGCTAGTTATAAGCTTAAGCATCGTTGTTCATTAAATTTAACAATGCCCAGTGGATTTGTTAAATGGTACAAGATTATATATCCAAGGGAAAGCAAGAATCACAAGCAGAAAAAAATCAACAAATGTCACTAAAGCAAGCTGAATTTATATTACTGTTGACTGAAGATTTCTAAAGATATGGAAGCATTATTAAAAACGCAAACTTATTTTCAGTTTTATCACCAATTCTCAAAGTGTCCTCAAAATACTGGATTCTTAGTTTGTTGCATTTATATGGCTGCCTATCTCACAAACAAGTGATCTGGAGCAGTGTATAACAAAGCTCAGAACAATTACTATGTGCAAAACAATATTATTTAAAAGCTTGAAAAAGACCAACAAGAACCTTAAATGCCTGCTGTTCTTATGCCCACAGAGCTTCTCAAGCCATAAATAACATGTCACCGAACAGCAACACAGAGACAATATTACTCCAACATGAATGCGTGAACACTTTAAAGCAGGCATGTCCAACTTTGGCAACTTTAAAGATGTGTGGACTTCAACTCCCAAAATTCCTCAGCCAGCTATGCCTGCTTTAAAGCAATAGCAACACACACTGTAGGAGTCAGGCCATTAAAAACAGGAATTTTTCTGGATATCCACAAAGGGGGTCAATACTTACTGTTTCCGAAGATCTGACAATTTAGCTGTCAAAACAGAGATTTCCCCTAAGGACCGCAAAATATCATCTCTCTCTTTGGGGTCTTCACAGAGTTCTGCAATTTTCCTGGCTTCAGTCATAATGCCTCGGATGTGTTCTTCTCCCTCGCTGCCCCCGTTAGGATCTGCTAGCCAGCTCTTCATATCAAGAAAGAGATGTCAGCAGATAAGCCAATGGTCGACTTACAGCCTTTGAATCTCCAATGCTGGAACACGGAAACACTAATTGGGTCAAAAAAGGGTCAACTACAGATAACATAGCCCACATTTCCTTGGTCTAGTCAGAGGCTATCTCAAGACTGAAAGTATAATTCTCACACAGCCCTACCAGAAGAATGCATAGGATATCCAACTGCTGAATTCAGTCATTCTCAGATCATTCCAGCAATAGAAGTCATTATCAAGCTAAATATTAGAAATCGGGATAAAGAGGGATAAAGGCAGGATAAAGAGGGGTCATTTCATTCTCTCTTCGTGGCCACATTGTGAGTACCTGAGCAGCATCAATCTTCTTGGCAATTGCCTGCTTAGAGTTGGTCATGGCCTCCAGCTTGCGAGCTGCGTTCTCCACCTTTGCTGTTAGTAAGTCGAGCCCTTGGGAGATCTGCTGAGCCTTCTGCATTGCCAGAGGGGTGGTACCCTGTCCCCTGTTCAAGAGAGAAAAAGGCAAATAAATCCCCAGATACAGTAGAAACAGTTGACTTTGGTACATGTAATTCAAAGGAAGCCAATTTAGGATCCAGGCAACAGTTTCTGGATGAGGCCAAACCCGTCCCACCTCAATACTGGAAATTTTTCCTGCTACCTGCCATCTTCTGGATTACTGCCCTTTCTTCTTAGAGCTACTTAACAAAGAGTAATCACATACTACAGATAGTCCTTGATTAATCTGTAAGCTAAGAATTACGGTCATAAATTGTGGTCATTAAGAAGTCAACACGTGAACATACACGATTTTACAACATTTTTTTGAGGCAGTTATTAAGTGAATCCATTTTCCCCATGGCATTTTATCAGCAAAAAGGTAAAAAATCACAGTCATGTGACCACAGGATATTGCAAATAGTTGTAAAGGTGAGCCAATTGTCAAGAGTCTAAAATGCAATAATGTGACTGCAGGGTTTGTGTGAGGCCATCGTAACTTCAGAATTGGGTCATAAGTAGCTTTCAGGGGGTCCATCATCTTCAAATGGTCGCTAAGCAATCAGTCATAAGTCAAGGACTACCTGTACTTGTTTTCCTTAAAGAATTCATCTTAAAGGAAATTGTATTTTATGATAAAATAGATAAGATAAGGGATTTAGCAGAAATGTTGACTCTGCCCCATTGCAAAAAGATGGGAAAATGTGGATGAGGTTATACGGCCACAAACAGAGCAATCCAGGGCAATTTATAACCATGCTGGTTATAAATCCTAAGTTGGCTTCCTTTGAATTACATGTACCAATGCTGGGGCCTATCAACATTTTAAGCAGTATCATGTGGACATGAAACCCAACACAGAAAGTTAAACAGGAACAACAAGAAGAGGAACCGACTTTGTCTAATTAAGACACTTCTGCTTTCTCATAGCAGTCTTTATTATGAAATGGAAAAAATTCACAAAAATATTATTACTGATTTTATTTTTATCTTGCTCTTCCTCAGCAATAAATAAACAATGGGACTACAACATTTAAAACCCTTCCATCAAATAGTCAATTAAAATAATGGAGACTTCTTGACTTTCCATGAATGTATAGTACCATTTATGACTCTAAAATTTAAGATAATCCCCTTAAAAAGGAAGAGTGGGCTGAATATGATATAAAACACAAACAAAAAACTTGTGCAATGTCATTTTCCACCTTACCAACTTTAGGCTATCAACTCTAACTCAGACCAGTCTTTGGGGTATGGGTGTATTGCGATACATAGGCACATAAGCATTTGAGCATCTATGCAACTTTGATAAGCTACACTTCTCAATCTACTAATGCAACCATCACTTCTACGTATAGATCACATTAGCCAGTGTAACAGTTTGTGGGAATGACCTTGCGAGACAGGAGGAAGAGCTGGAGACTAGGCAATGATCAAATAACTTGCAGCTTAGTTTCTTGGACTGTAAAGATGAGGGGGGAGAGATTACTTTCAAATTCCGTTATTGTAACCTTATAATATTAGAGCTAGTGCATCTGGACATGTTTCTTGTCTGGGCTACTTCACAAGGCTGGTATCAGGGACAAGGAAAATTATATTAAGAAAGCCTTATAGAAAATTAAAGGGTGCCTTAGTGCAACTCTACACCTAGGGGGATTCTCCATGAAAAACTGACAAGCAGAATCCAGGGAAAGCTAACTCCCTGAATAGTCTTATCTGCCACTATTAGTGCACTAGTAAAATAAATAGATATAAATTCTCCCCAGTGGGTGATTTTAGGGGAATGTTTTTTTAGAAAGACAGGATTTGTTACTTCATCCCCATGCATTTAAATATATTTGGTAGCTGTTTACCTGGCCCGAAGATCAGCAAGTTGATCCGTCAGCTGGCCCAACATTTTACAGGTGCCTAGAATCTCCCGACGTTCTTTACCTGCACACAATTCTCCAACATTTCCTGCTTCATCCAGGATTTGTCTTATGGCTTGTTCACCAGAGTCCCCTAAGGAAGCAAGAATGGGTGAGCAGAGGCAATATGTATGATGCATAGGGAGTTGCTCTATAAGGTTTGAAGGATCAAGTTTAGTCAGTGCCATTCTAATCAACAGGTTTATTGAAGCTACAAGGTCACAAGAATTTCTCCAACTGCCTGACAATGACCTGGATTCCCCAGGTAAGGCTAACGGTCTTCATGAGGGGTTGGACCTTTGGCATTTGTGCATTTATAGTCACTCCAAGCTGATTTCCCTCTTAACCCCTGACTCTGCCCTTCCTTCTCCCATAGCTCTTTCTACAAGGTATACAATAGTCAATAAAAGAGGGGAAGAATGGAGTGAAAATCTATCATAAATAGAAGAGCAGGATAAGGTTGTCAGGGTTATCCTCTAATATGATTAGATACACAGCATAAAGCTGGAACTGGAAGTCATTTTCAATACTAAAATGCAAATCATGTTCTTAAAAATAAATTCCTGATCATTTTTCTTTGAGTATTCTCATTTTTTCATTATTTCAGAGAGGTACAGAGAGGTTTAATTTCCTGAAATTTCTTATTCTGGGATAGTCAGTGTTGCATCTGGGTTAAGACTACTTTTCTAGATGAAGATATAAATCACCAAGAAGGAACTTGTCACCAGCAGGAATAAAATGTCCTTTCATCCTGTATCTTAATATATTAATGCAACTCTTTTTACCAATTCCATCACTGACCTTCCATTTACTGGCCACTATTGACCAGAATGAGTTTAAATTCTCATGTAGCTAGATCTTGTTTAACAACAGCCCAGTTTAGGATTGACAAACTGTGGCCCCTCTTCTTAATTTTATATTTTTTTAGTTTTGTATTTTAATCATAATTTAATTTTTGATTTGTATGTCTGTAAGCTGCCTAGAATGTAGTTGGATGGGCAGACAAACTGAGACAAGTGCATTTTACAAATACTTAACCTAGTATCAATTTGCTTTCATTGAAGGAATCATGTGTAAAAGTTTCCCCGGAAAGTAACTTGTATCATGGATGCAATTTTCACCATTAAACAAGGAATGTGGCAGTAAGTGTATGATAATTCAACATCCCTAGGAACTCAGCTTTCATTATGTTAGCATACAGGTTTTGCTTATAAATTTGAGAAAAATAGCTAGGACTCCCTAATGTAAAGGAGACTAAGCAGGATTCCCACTGGTAGGAAAGACATTCTAGTGACATGGATGCCATTCACTCATACAGATTATAGAAATGTGCTTAAGGTAGTTCAGGTTGCACTTTTTTTCATCTGTCCTGAGAGCAAACTTGCCATTTCTCTCTTGTATAATATTCTTTTATATCGTGTTATTCCATTTTGATTATTGTCCACATTACCTGCTGGAGCAGTGGGATCTCTGAGCCAACCCTTAGCCTGGTTCATCTTGGAATCAATTAAAGCCAGAGCTCTCTTCATGGCTTCTGTATCCTTTACAAAAAGAAAGAAGAAAATCGGAAATTATCCTAATAGCAGAGTAACAAATCCAGGTGTTGATGTAGAAGCAATTTGTAGTATACAACACTTCTTAGTTTGCAGGCACTTCTTCCATTATAAACAACTCACAGAAAGTATCAGCTGCATATTAAATATCAGACACATTTCTGTTACTCAAAATGCACAAAGTAGAGCATGCAGGCCTTAATGTGATCTGTTGTTTCCAAGCAGAGAACACTCAAAGAAAAAGAAATAAGATGGCATCCAGAATAAAAGTTAAATCTTCATCCTTAGAAAATAGAATTATAGCCACACAGACTTCCCATGCACACTTCATTTTCTCTGCCCATTCCCTCCATGAATGGTGAGATAATCTAATGCATTGAAGAGGAGAAAAAGAGCTGATGTCATGCCCTATGGATTAATTAGATATAGCACTGGATAATACACTTTCTACTAGCCCTATATTTACTAGTCCTTGTTCCTCAGATAAAGATATGACTGGTCTCAGCAGCAGTATGGAGGATGCTACAAGCATAAAAAATTCAGTCTCCCTACTCAGACCACTCTCCTTTAGGACTGCCCTGGAACTTTTTGAGAAGAACCCATCAGAAGGTCAAAAGTTAAGAGCTGTAACCCAGTAGAAAAATGCTCATTTGCCAGTCACCACAGCACTACAGTACACATCACTCAAAAATTCAAAGCAGATACCCAGATCGGTTCTCCAAACTTTGCACAACCCCGTAAGATTAAATTTGGAGAGTGGAAGAATTAAATGAGATCTTAAATGGTTAATTTATATGTTTTACCCTCTACACTTTAAAATGGAGTTCTTAAACAACTTATGAACTAAATACAGGAGGGACTGATCGATTAGATTCATATGTCTGCCCATCTCACCTAATAGGACACTGAGGGGCTAGCAGAATCAGCTATTGATATGGTAACAAATGCAATGGATGCACCCACATCAGAAATAAAAAAGGAAAATGGTCAGATGACATCAGGAAGCATTTTCTGTCTCGAAGATTCATCCCATAGAACAAAGCCCCTCACACACACAGAAAGGAGCCAAGCATTATTTTCCTCTCTCTGTGGAAAAGGACGAGACCTCCTAAGTTAGATGCAGATAACTTCCAGGTTTCATCCGGGAGTTCTCGGATCTCATAGGGGGATAGCGATGATAAAAGATCTCTGGCCTACATATGAAATGAGTAACCAGAAAGGAACAACACTTGTGAGAAGGAACAAGACCCCGTATCTCTGCCTTGACAAGCAAAGCCAAGGTTATGGATCCTGAAATCATCCCCATGCAAAATATAGCCCTTCTTCAAAGGTTTGCTTGCCAGTTGGAACCTGTGAAGTCTGAAGAGCCTGAGCTATAGGAGGTTGTCAATACCAATGAAGATCACACGAGAAGGAACACACAAAAATCCTACTTTCTGACATAGCTGTCTTGATAATGACGCAGCGGCTTCAGTGCCTCCACACGCCAAAGCCTCTTTGCTGATGCAGAATGCATTAGACCCATAGTGGGTTTCTGATGGTGATAGGGAATGCTGAAATGCATCACACAGCTTCAAGCCATTAACTGTTACAAGCTAAACATAAGGGCAAACATGACTATAAATCCATTTTCTATTTGCAGCTTCAGAGACATGGTGAAACAAAACAAAACACGCAGAGAAAGGCCCATAGAGTTTTCCTCATCACTTGGCAGCACAGGAAGGAATTGCATCTTTACTCCCAAGTCTAAACACACAGATCCAAAAAAGAGCGGCCTCCAGAGTTTTCCACATTCATGGGAATGTGCCACAAAGCAGTATGCGCCCTCACAACAGCATTCCGAAACAGTGCCTTATTTCCACTGGCCACAAGTGGAATAAGCCCCAAAATGAGGTCTAAATGACACCACAGGATGTAAATCTACCACCCCAAGGTTGGCTATCTTTGTGACTTGGAAATGTCACCCTGACAGCTCTCCTATGCTAGGCAGAATTAAGGAATCTCTTTTCATTTGGCCCCGGGGGTCATATAGCCATACATAACAAATAATTAATCTATGGCTTGAGGATAGCCTCATTGGCATGTTCAGGGTTTTCAGATGTTTCAAAATTGCAGCTGAAGTTCTTATGGCGGCCAAACAAAAATTGAGAATGGAAGAACAAAACTATTAACTAACAACTTGAAAGAAATAGCAGGAATGTTTATAATCTCTAGGTGACATCTAAACCCAGAGGCCAGCAACTAGAGGCAACTCAATCCACATGCACTACCCAGCTTTAGTTTTTCCTTTTTCAAAACTAAGTGCTCCCTTCTAAACAGATTTGAAACTTAAGAGGTACGTTGTTTTGCAATAGGATCTCAGAGGTCTCCATCCAAAGAGGAGGGAAAAGCAAAAGAACTAACTGCTTGGTTACACCAGCATGTCAATTTACCTTCAGAGACTTCTCACTTACTTTCTCCCTCTTTTTTCATACTTTCTTTTTTCCACTGGAATCCTAAACATGAATGAAGCAACACCAGCCCTCAAACAGAATGAATTCATCAACAGCTCCTTTCTCAGTTCAGACAGTGCCAGCCTTAACAGCTAGCGAGAGATACTATCATCACCTGAACAATGTTCTCTTAAATGATCAGATGTGCAGGTGCAGACCTATTCTGAGTGCTCCTTAGTCTCACATTCACCTTTCAGATCCTGAGTCCAAACTGATGTTACTCCCAGTGATGCAGAGAGAAACAGCTCCCTCCCTCAAAGAAGCAAACCCTACTGCATGGACTCAACCACAGGTCACCTCCCAGGCAGCTCTGATCAATCAGAAGAGACCCAAGCTCACTGTCCTCAGGAGGCATAGCTGCAAGCTGATTCCTGACAGCCCTACAAGAGTCTGCCTTGTTTGCAGTTCAAATCCAATAAACCCAAGCATAAAAAAAAGGAAAAAGTTTCCCCTGTCCACTCATGTCCAACTTTAGAGAGCAGTGCTCATCTCTGATTCACAACCGAAGGAGCCAGCGATATCTGAAGATGCTTCCATGGTCATGTGGCCAGCATGATTCTACACCAAGGCGCATGGAACGCTGTTAACTTTCCCACCAAATTAGGCGGTACCTGCTTTACCTACTTGAATTTTTACATGCTTTCTAACCACTAGGTTGGCAAGAGCTAGGGAAAATAACGGGAGCTCACCCCATTACGCAGTGCCTGGGTCTCAAACTCAGGCTGCTGACCTTCCAGCTGACAAGCCCAGTGTCTTAACCGTTAGACCATCAAGCCCCCTAAACCCAAGCACATATGTATAGATTATACATATACAGACAGAAAATTTATTTTGGTCATTGACCAATAAAAGTATTTGTACATAAACATACACTCATGATAATTTTTGTAGCTCTATGGTGCTGTTACACACAGATGCATAGGAAATGTTGCATTTGGAGATAGAGTGAGATGGACAGGCATATAAATCAATTTATATGATTTATACGTTAGCCCATCTCGCTATCCAACGTTTCATATGCATCTGTTTCCAACAGTGCCATAAGCCTACAAAAAGGTCATTTCTCCCCTCCCATAAAGCTGAAATAAAAAGAATAGTTGCCCAAGTATGTCTGGAGCATGTCTCAAATCTACTTTGTTCCAGGAGGGAAGCAAAGGATGGTTGAAACTTCCTCCTAAAAAAGAAGATGCTTGTAAGCTCAAAAGGAAGGAATTACAAAGATGGATTTTCTGCTCCCTGGCCAAGAAAACTGCCACAATCCAATTCGTGTTTCCATATCCTGCAAATGTTAGGGTGGCTGTCACTAGCTTGGAAAGAGCCCCACCGCAGCCATGAGGCTTTCAATCACTTGGAATACTTTGCCTTTAATGGTGAGTAGTGCAACACCACCACACAGGAAACTGCACACCACACAGCACAACAACCCCAAGCCATGCTGTTCTGTTTTAGTAGAAAAGGCAGTAGTTGTGGATTGAGGAAGAGATCTTACCTTCTAAAAGGTGAGGGTGGGGGAAAGGAGAAAATTAAGGAGAAAGATACACATATAAGTAGTAGTTCTAAGAAATATATTATTATTAATAGTGGGCTAATCTGCATTCAGTCCTTAACAATAGCAGGCACCCATAACTACCAGTTCTTCCATCTATCTCCGTGATGAGTAAGCCAGAATTCAGCTCCATTTCACAGATTTGTGGTTTAGTGCAAATGGTGATTTGAGAATTATAGTTTCAATGAAGCAAAGCATTGCTAAAAATGTGTGTGCGTGTGCATGCTTAAATCAAAATGATGTTTTTAAAAATCCTAAAAGTCAGTTGCAGGTAGCAGGAGATACAGTGTTGGGACAACCAGCAGTAAGCCAGAAAGCCAAAGTGTTGAAAGTAAATATTGATTTATTCCTTTTCCCAGCAGAGCAGAAGAAAAGGGGTCACTTCTTCAGTCCAACTCCTCCCACAGGGACATCTTCTGCTAAATCATAGTCTACCCTTACATGGGAATTGGACCAGTCAGAGCAATGGATAGAAATGCACAACATGTGAGGTGCTAGACCCTTTTGTGCTTCTCAGCCCATTAAAGTAATTAAAAGTCTTTACAAACAGTCATTTTCTCCCTGAATCCAAGACATTTATAGCAGTCCACTGACAAAATTTGTAGCTTTCAACCAAAATCAAAAATTCAGTTTTAAACCAATATAGATCTCAAGTTATAAATCTGCGGATATTTAAGGAACTCATCTTAAAACTTAACCTTAGGAAGGAAGGCAGAATTTCCCCCTCTATTTTTAATTTTGTTATTCTTTTTAATTCTTTTCAAACTATTCCAGGTGCTCATCCCTACTTTTTTTATGAATCTGGATACATAAAATTTCTGACTCCTTCTGGGGACATAACTATTTATTGAAATACTCACAAGAGAATGTCTACAAGAGAGTTGAGTCTAGTTAGATTCTGGTCACCATAATGCCCCTTTACTCTTATCTCTTAGTGCAAGATCCACAATGTGACTTGATAATTTTCCAAATATTTGCAATGAAGTTGGAGAAACTCTGTTTCAGATGCTGTCATATAAAAATCAGTGGGAATGGGTGGGAGGTGCTACTTTAAAAACTAATTGGAATTTTTCACCATATGCTTTTGGTACTTATATCCCAGTTTCAGTTAAATTCAGAATTTTATTTTATTTTCAAGGAAATGTTGCTAATTGAGACAAGCCATTCAGAAGAGGCACAATAGGCCTTGGTGTTTCCTCCAAGATTCTTACTCATGACTGATTCAGCTTTAACCATAACTTACCATCATATCCAGATTGAAGACCTGCCCTCCAAACAGTATAAAAAAGCAAAATTTGAGTTGATTTGATTTCCAGTTGTGAAGGGAGGGCTAATTATAGCTTGTGCTCAAGGCATAAGAGCAAACCAAGGATCATGCCAAATGGGAAACTCAGAAGAAACATTCACATTAGAGGGGATGAAGGAGCCCAATGTAATTAAGGCAGTGGCTCTTCTCTGATCTCCAAGCTGTGGTTTAGACCAGTGTTTCTCAATCTCAACAATTTCAAAATATGATGTCCCAAAATATGATGTCCCTTTGAGATATCAAAGGGATACCAAAATATGATGTCCCTTTGAGATATCCCAAGTCCATACATCTTAAAGTGGTTGAGGTTGAGAAACACTAATTTAGAGGAACATTCAGATTATACTTTATTTGCTTATTGGGGTGTTTGCAATTTTAAAATCAATATCAATCCAGTATGTTGCATTCATTACGGGGCAGTTTAAAAATATTCTCACTATATTTAATGTTCTTCTGACAAAGGAATTACATTATCTTGAAGGTAAAAATCATATACCAAGTTAGCTAATATCTCTCTGTAAATTAGTACTTGTATTTTTAAAAATACCGGTTCAGATTCTTGCCTGCCTAATTCTAGCTCAACTAGACAATGCACCCACCTTGCTGGCCCAAGCATCCTCGTCCCAGGACGTGAGCTGTAACACACGGATTATTTCATTTATTTCGGTACTCATCTTCTCCACTGTAAATTTGCGGTTTTTCAAGGCTTCCTCAATTCCTTGGCTTTGGGAGTTTTTAGTTGTTACGAAAATCTTCATTGCTGCAAGAATTACAGAGGGTCAAAAAATATCAGGGAGATATGACTGGGAAATGCCTTTTACATAAACTCAGGCAGAATAAATAATAATACACCATGGCTATTTCTCAGAATGATGTGATGGAATAAATAATTTTATTAAGAAGTTGATTATAATTGTAAAATCCAATACAAATTTAAAGAAAAAAGAAAACAGAAAGGAGTAAAAGAAACAACATCTTTTCACTCCTTGTGTCAGCAGAAAGTACAAAATTGGTGGCTAGAAGTAACACTATATCTTATTTTAACCTTGATCAAATAAACAATACTTATATTCCTTCCTTTTATTTCTAACAGTCTTTAGTTCATTCAAATATTGTCACAGAATTTGATTTCCCTTCATTTCTTCTTTATTTCATCACACAGAGTTCTTCAAGGCTTTAACAAAGCTTCTTTTGTAAATCCAACAGGAAAAAACTATTCAGATAACTCTTGGTTTGTCATTTGTATTTTCCTTTTTAATTTAAAACCTCCGTCAGTTTCTTTTGTAGATCCAATGAAACATCCTTTTCTAAGTCATCCTCTTGGCCTATCAATTGTAAATCCACTTTTGATATCACCTCTATCTTTTTTAGAGAAAATTTGTTCTACATCTGTCATTTCTCCAATAACATCTTTTGGAGATAGTCTACTCAACAGAAGCATTATCATTACTGACATTGTTGATATTGTGGCTACTATTTTCAGAATTCCATTCTTCAAAAATCTCCTTCAGTATTTTACAGGCTTCTAAATCATTCCTTCTAAACTTTAGTCTCCTCTAGGGTCCAGGTTTTGAAATCATGACATTGCTTATCTTCATTATCTCTTGTAAAAAACAAACGGAATCTATTTCCCATGAGAAGCTGTTTGTTCTTTATAATTAAT
This sequence comes from Acrochordus granulatus, assembly GCA_032468055.1. Classification (NCBI taxonomy): domain Eukaryota; kingdom Metazoa; phylum Chordata; class Lepidosauria; order Squamata; family Acrochordidae; genus Acrochordus; species Acrochordus granulatus. The sequence continues at coordinate 45,081 of JANHZU010005707.1, read as the reverse complement.
TCCATAATCTTCTTGTGAAAGTTTCAGTATTCCAATTTTATCTGGACTCTTAATCCATCTTCATAGACCCCTCTTCATATCTCTCCCATAAACCCATTTCCCAGAATGTTTTGAGCTCTTGCCCTTCACTAATTATATATCTCTTCTTAAGTTCAAGAGTAGTCACAAAATGCATACTGAACCATTATTCAATCATCACCAATTGCTGCTGTAGCATTTTACCAAGAGCAGTTATTTCAAGAAGCAATGAACAGATTCTCAAACACCATGTGAGAAATACAACCCCTTTATTCCATAAAATATTATTATTCCAGGATGTTGCACATCAAATCAAATAAGTAAAGGTATATTCAGACAGAGTCTAATCTGATCCAAAGTCTCCAGTGATGTCTTTGATTTCATCAGGTGGGGAATAAAATTATATTAAGAGTTGGCCTCTGAGGAAATACAAGTTCCTTAAGCCTTTTTAAGATCTATCCAATGGGCACACTGCCACTCAACCAGACTGGATCCAGTTCACTACCCATCTCAAATGATCATCTGCATTAAGTTATAGCCCAGTAGCTTTAGTGATACTGTAAGGAATTATAGAAAGCATCTGCCAGTGACCTACCACTTAACTGACTCCTTGCAAATTCAGACTGCTCCTGACTCAATTCCTTGAGTGTTTAATTTTCAAAAGCAATGTCAGATGCCTGATTAGCAGTAAATGTAAAATATTTGAGACTGCACTTTTCCCCCATATATCCTACCTTCAAAGCTATATTAAAGGTAGAAAAAGCTTGTGCTGATATTCATGTACTCTGACCAGCTCTAGAATCAGGACATTTTTAAGTGTCTTACTGTGCAATACACTCCTGCAGATTCCTTTTTGAAATCATCAGAAGGAGCATTTTCCTCCTTGCCAAGATTTCAAGTGCTGAAAGTCAGTGGTGAATAACATTTCCTTTCTAAATCCCAATTATTGTTATTGTTTGAGCTAAATGTTCATGCTTTCCAACAAATGTATAGACTTGATCTGAAATCAAACAGTAGCAAGATCTTAATCTGAAACATGGTGCCCACTCAACACAAGCATCACAAATATATCAGCATATAAATAGCCCACCCATTCACATGTCTCTGGAAGCCCAGCTTCCAGAACATAAATAGGAGATATGTGCACTATGTCAGCTGAGAACTTCCCCACCCCACAAGACAGCCACAAATGCAACCACAGATTTAGTTATGCAGTTGGTTTACAAGACATATAAGAAGAATCTATTTCTGAAAAACTTTCATTGCGCATACTTCCTTACAAATTTATGGAATACATCCTCATGTGATCCTATGCTTTTCCATACATGCTTTTTTACTGAGGATTACCTGAAATAAGAACTGGTAGGAGTTCCTTCACAGTGTTCATGGAATTGACCAGCATGACTCGGTGCTCCTGGTGAGTCAGCTCTTGCTGTCGTTCATCAATCATTTTGGCCATCTTGGTCATCCCTATATCGAGAAAATAGAAAAAGTTCTCTTTAATAAGCAATATTTTAAAATCTCAGGCAAGAGTGAATTATATTAAAGGACCAATCAAAAATGTCTTTCTTCAATGAAAGCTCTTGCTGTTGTTTATGAAACAATTTAAAATTCGATATACCATAATTTGCCATGTTTTTCTATTTGGAAAAGAACACTGAAACCTGAAGTCATATTATGCTTTTAATTATAGTCAAAATTAAAAAATGGTAAATCAAAAGGACATTTAGCAATATATGGCTCTTATAGGCTTTTGGTTAAATGTCTGGATAAGGGAAGCAAAGAACACAAGAGCATTTTACTTGTGAGCATTTCAATAGTCCAAAATTCTTATGCCATCATTCAGATGTATCCATTCATTCAGAGTTGACTGTGTACTATAACACAATGAATCAGTGAAACAATGCTGTTATGGACGGACGGACGGACGGAAGGAAGGAAGGAAGGAAGGAAGGAAGGAACCAGGAAGTTCATAAACACTAATCTGATTTCTGCCATTCAGTTACTCTTTGCCCTTGAGCAAATTATTCTGCATTTGTACTGATCTTGCTACAGCACGGCTGTATATATAATTACTTCCATTAAGCTCATCAGGAAATTTATTTATTTTCCATTCAATCATGCTTGATTCTTGGAGACTGCCTGGACAAGTCCCTAATCAGCTCTCCAAGTATAGCTATTACAATAAAGGGAGATGCTGAATTTTACCATTTTAAATGGGATGGTCTTTGTGTTTGTATAAGCGTATACAAAGTTTTGTTCCATAAGAAAAGCTTCCACTGCAAGAATGTTTGTTTGTTTAATAGATTTACAGAGCCACCAACTTAAACAAGGTGATTTTGGTTGGTACACAATAACAACAAAATGAAAGATAAACACATTGCATTTGTAAAAAGCAACTCAACATCCAATATGGCACCGAAGCACAATAATTAAAAACCAAAAGGGGTCTCCCTTGACTCAACCAAATGTCTGGGAAAAAAGCCAAGTCTTAACCTGCAATGCTTAAGTTTTGCATTAGGCAAAATCCCAGCAATTTACAAAATTATGAACTTTATCTCCTCACATATGCAATTCTGAAGAAGCTCCCACTTCATTCTGGAGCAGGAAAATGGCTGCTCCTCTTAGAAGGAATGTAAATATCTGCAGAACAGGTCCAACCTTGGTCGGAAGAAGAAATAGCACTGATGCTCTGCTTACCTGTACTCTAGCATGGAAGACTTAGCAACAGCAAATACTTCAAAAGGACTGCCATAGAAACACATACAGTTGAATCGTTTCCATCCTGGCGTAGCCACACACCTTGTTATAATTAATACAAATAAAGCTTCCATTCATCTCCTTCCACAAGACTTGTGGAAACTGGACTTTAGCCTACAAACTTCCTTGCCTATTTAGTTTCATTCCCATCAATAAGGTCAGGGACTCAAGTGAGCAATGGAAGGATTGCATTCTCAGGGTGGATGACCCTTGGAGTTGTCTGATCAATAACACAGCGGGAGCATTTGACATTCACTCTGTTCTCCCAAGAACACAGTAACTCTCATAGCAACTACACTAGACCTCTGTGCTTAGAAAATAAAACAACCACATCCACACCCACATTCAATCTCCATGGTATGTTAAGGTGAGCATAACAGATGTTAGAGGAAGATAAATAAATGCCAAAGATGATATGAATCAGAAGCAGTATGTTTTGTGTCAGGATATGCTTAAGAAATTAGTGAGTTGCTGAGCATAAGTGGCAGATGGATGGTGCTAATCCCTAACCCAATGTCATCCCTGGCATCTAAGGCAAAGATCAGGATTCAACAGCAGATTGTTCTGCATTTTCATACAAATACTTCTGAGCTCACTTCCCAGGCATTTAGTTAAAAGGAGCCCAGTTGGCAAGACTGAAAGTTTCATGATGGAAAAAGCAGCTGAACTGGGCGGTATTAGAAACAGGTTCCCCAAATTCTTGGGTGAATGAAGTGGCTTTGGAACATTGGGGAAGAGAGTCTATAGCAGGGAATCCCATTAAAGGATCTCAACAGGCTTAATGCACAATTATTTATGCAGTAAACATGTTTTGGTGCAACATAGCACCATTTCCTCCTTTCTTCCCAGATGTTATAGTTGTTGTATTCCTTGTCTCTTCCTGGACCCTTTGTTAAGAGAGGTCTGTTGCATCCTAACCGTAGATCTCAATAAGATAAAAAGTATCACATATGAGCGATCAGGTCAATCTTGCATCATTTGGGCAAACACCAAAAATGAGAACTTGTCATTCAAGAAACTCAATGGAAATACATTAAGTTCTTAAATTTCTCAGGAGATAATCAGGTATCATGTACCTTTGTGTTGTAATTTATCTAGACTTGATCAGATATCATAAAAAGGTAATGGAGGAAATCATTAGATCAGTAGTTGGCTGTTAGCCCATCAGAAAAAAAATCTACATTAGAAGGTTTCCAGGAAACTGAAACAAGTCTCATCAGACAATCTTGTACTCCAACAAATTTGTATGTAAGTGAGAAACAAAAACCAGTACAGCTAGCATTAGCTATTTTGGAAGTTTGCTCTCCACTCTCTTAAATACACACAAGTGTTTACACAAATGCAAACAAGTGACCATCCTCTCCACATTATCTCCTTTATCTCCTCTTTTGGTCAATGTCAGGAATATTTTGTCTTTTTCTGATTATAAATACAAGGAAAAAGAGCAACCATGCCCAAGACTGCTCCACCTTCTGACCGCTGCATTCCTTTCTGAATTCCTCCAGCACCAGAATCACCCATTCACCACATTCCACATGGCTGTTCCTTGAGGTTGGGGTAGATACAACAGTGACAGGTGTGACAAAATTTAAACGAAGGCTACAGAAGCGTTGCAGCCAGAGTCAACAAAAGAGTGCTCAGGAAGCTGTCATCTGAAACCACGAGAGGCAAGTCCACATCTTATCAGACAGTTGGTGCAGCAAATTCCTGGGGTTAGAAAAACAAGCCCCAGAGGAGTGAAGATGCTGGCTGTTAAACATTTAAAGTGACAATCAAATCAACATTATGCATGGCAATTAGCCCAGTAGTTGGCAAGACTATAAACGGAAAAAAAATATTTCTGCAGTTTCACTAGCCAGACAAAGGACCTTGTGCTCTCGGGCTAAACCAGAGATGTCCCACCTTGGCACCTTTAAGATGTGTGGACTTCAACTCCCAGAATTCCTTAGGCCAGCACAGCATAGCATAGCTGGCTGAGGAATTCTGGGAGCTGAAGTCCACATATCTTAAAGTTGC
>JANHZU010005707.1:8941-19627 GCA_032468055.1 Acrochordus granulatus | reverse complement strand
CAGACAATGCTGGCTCTTCGGCGCCGCCACACAACTGGCTTTTTAAACCCATCTAAGGAGTCTTTATGAGCATTTTGCAGGCCTCTGAAAAAGCCAGCTGTCCAGTCTCTCATATGACCCAGGCTAAAGAGGCCACAGAGAGCATTTTCCAGCAATTGGAGGTGTCTATAGTTGCTAACCAGGCCAACAGGAACAACCATCCTAGCTGTTGGTCAATTATCACCAGCATCATTGAGAAAGACTTGGATCTCATGTCCAGAGGAAAAATCTGCCTTGTGTGAAGAGGAGCACACTACTTTAAACTGGAATCACTCAGGTGACTGTAAACTCTCAGCTGGGGCTGGGTTGAAGTCAAAGGCAGTGTCGTGAGGACATGACATCCTGGAGCATGCCCGTGTTGCGCTGGTCCTCCAGGCTTAATGACTGCTGAGGCAGTTGCTTTCCTTCACCTGGCTCCAACCAGGGCGAAGTGACGTGCGCCTGAACTCTTACGGTCTGCTTGAGATATGATGTTATCTCAACAAGTAAGGCCAGATGGGCCTCAGACTCGCCGACTGCTAACAGAGCCAGCGCAGACTTCCTCAGAGATGACTAAGTGCCCCTTCCAAACAAGACCTCTTCTTTAGACGGATCATCCTCTTCAGAGAAGAAATCTATGCTGTCCCCTAAGTTTCTTTTAATAGCCTCTTTGCCAGAAGCTACAAGCAACAGAGCTGTTTTCTAAATCACAGCTGAGGTTTTGTGTAGGAGGAGGCTTTTCTTTCGGGAACAGATATCAGTTTATTCATGCTTAAGTCAGTGCGAGAGATGCGCACCGCTCGCCGAAGCATAAGTTTTATCGCCTGCACCACCACCTCCATTGCTCCTTCCAATATGGAAAAAGGATTTTTTTTCTCTCATCTTTAAGCAGCTCCTTAAAAGTTATTTCCACCTTTGTGATCTAAGGGATTTGTGTTTATGAAAATAGTAAAGGTTGCTGTCCAGTAACCAGCAGCTAGTTATCCCTAAGGAATTACAGCCGCTTCCCGTTCTGTCTGGAAGCTCTTATAGCTGCTCGTGTAGGAAGAGAGAGGATGGTGCTCCCTGAGTCGGCGGGCTGCAGATAGAGGCCTCCATGACTCATACCAGACTTCGGTATGCTCGGTGGTACTTCTCATTCTCAAAGATTTCTGGAGGCTTTTAATTTATAGCTTCTGTACGCGATAGACAATCGAGCCAAACAAAAATCTCTCCATCCATCCTTACATTCAGGATCGCAGACTGAAGATTTCCGTTCCAAGCCCAAGTCAGAGACTGATCCTCGTTGTCTTCTGGTCTCATGCCCCATGAGATGAGGGAATGGAGAACACTGAGGCCCATCTTGCAGGATGGCGGTTTTCTAAGCTTCTGCAAAGCCATTCATGCCCCAAAGTCCTGGAGGAGCTTGCTTTGCCATTAAGCCAGAGGAAAATATGTTCCAGAGAAAACCTTGAGACAGGGCAGCAATCTCCAGACAGTCCTTCTTCAGATGGGGTGACTGTATGAGCAATCTTTTTGGCTGCCAGGAGTTTTGAGCTAAGAATGAGTCCCACCCTTTTGCTTTACTCTCCCTGCTCCTACTGGCCACCCCTTTTTCTCTCTTCTTACCCCTGGGAGAATCAATCCTTGGGGATCATTGTTAAGGCCATATCACACCACCCAGCTGCTGTGCACAAGTTGAGCCTCCTCTGCAGGGCCAGTGGTGAAGACCCATTCTCCTGATTTCCAGCAGTAAGCCCAGTCTAAGTGGGGGGGGGCTTTTTTATGCACAGAGCAATGAAAAAAAAAATTAATATAGAACATATTTTACTGGGGAGAACCTAATTCAGGGCTGCTGTAATCCATACATTCAAATATTTCAGATTTGAATAAAGGGAGGGGTATTAAAATAATATAAGAACATAAGCATGAATGGTGCCCATCTGGAGTCTAGCAGTGGCCAACAATTACACAAAGAAGTCCATTAATCTCCTAGCAAATGGCCTCAGAGGTAGTCCCACTGCCATCAAGGCTGATAGCCATTGATCCCCAGGACTTCCATGAACTGGTTCCAACCTTGTTTTGAAGCCAGCCAGCTGGTAGCCAACATCACATCTCTTAACTCCGGAGCTTAATTATGCATTAATTAACGCATAATTGTGTAAAACTCATTCCTCTCAGTTCTAAGGAGAAAAGGACAATTACTGCTCTCTTGCCTGTTCTTTTAAGCAGAATATGCTGTGCCGTATGCAGCTAAGCTGAGCTCATGACTTTCTCAAATATTTCACTCTTCCAAGCAAACAGACCCCCCAATTAAATAGGAAATCCCTTCTGCGAGGAAATAGCTCTTCCCTACTTATGTCTTTGGTTAATATGGCTCGCATGCAACAGCGAGAGCTGTTGTTAGGCTTCTCTTGGCAGATGTGAGAATTAGAGGTCGCAGAAGCAGTAATTCAAGGTCTCTAAAAGGTCTATTGGAACAACTGAAAAGCTGTTAAGATACAAATCCAGTGACGACCAAGTATAAAATGCAAATATACTGAATTTAAAATTTAACTTGTGTACCTCTTTTTCTGGCCTATGCAGGTAAATGGGATTGAGTCTCCCACTTTTGGCTGGAAGGATCAGTTTCCACTGTTATTACAACAGATTTGTGAGGTTTCGGGCATTTTGTATATGTTTTGTCACATATCTTGGGTGCTGGAGACCTCACTTTTTCTTCCCTGATTTGAACTAGCTGATAGATCCCCTGGAATCTGGAAGACTGCAGCACTTTAAACCAAACATTTATTGAGGATTCAGTGTCAGTAGCTTATGTGTTGTTTTGCACCTTAAATCAGACCTGGATATTAATTAAAATAATGGAAACGTGGTTACGCACTAGCTGGGTCAGTGCAAACTTTCAGAACTCCTGAACCTTTTATTAGAAATGTTACCTTTGCGGCTTCCTCTGCTGAGCTCTTCCACGGTAATGCAAGAAAATGAGGAGTGAATTACTTTTATCAGCCAGCTTCTACTCCTTATGGAAGAGACTTCAAACACTAACTGTTGTGGTTGGCGCATAACACAGTAGAGCAGATGCCATAGCTTTCAGAAGAATCTGAAGCTACTTGGTGAATCCATCTGGCTCACGGTTCTGCTTGGACTCCTTTCAGTCCAGTTCAATTTGGATGGATAGGAGGGAGGGAGGGAGAAATGTGGTGAAGCTATAACAGAGACACCCTGGATAGAGCCAAGGAGGTAACTGTGAATGAAGCCATGGAATGGTCTCTTGCAAAGACCTTTAGAGCACTAGTTGCACATGGAGGGGAACCCTGCCATTGCTGATCTCTGGATCGCATGGTTGATCATTTCGTTTGATCATTTCTCAGTAATGATATCAACAAATCTCTCATTTCCAGGCAAGGCATGGTGGTTCAGGAAACTCTGATTGCAAGTTACAGCAGCACCTGTGAGGTGTGAAAAGGACCCCCAGATAGTCACAAAGTTTACCAGATGGCTGGAGGAGAAACAGCAGCTGAGTTATATAACTAAATTGTCGTTCCCCATTGTGAGATCCTTGTCATTACTTGAAGGAAACATACTTTTCATGCTGGTATTCCTCTCTGCAAGATATGACTTGGTCAGCCTTTGCTCTTTATGATGTCTTTTTTGGGTACTATTAAAAATCTAGGATATAAAACAAATAAGGAAGGAAGTGGCACTCTTCCTGTTCTTTAAAACTCCCCATTACCCAACTGTGTAAAGAGAGGTTACTCAACAGGGAGACCCACATTCCCTTTTCTGTCTGCAGAGAAATCAGAACATAAATATATAGTCTGAGTGTGTTTGTGTATATATATATCCTTATATATATACATTCCTTGTAAGTATAAGAATATATACATTATATATATATATTCCTTGTAAGAATATACATATATATATATATATACTTATACTTACAAGGAAAAGAGAAAGCAGTCTTAAAAAAAGGAAGCCCAATCATTTCATTTTGATAGGTCTGCTTAGCCACAAGTTGCATTGATTTTCCTAGATGCGGAGAAATCCTTTTGACAGTTTGAAGTAGGCTATCTTGTTTAAACCTTTGGAAGGTATGAACTTTATAAAATAGGTAACGTCAATGTATACTTCACAAATAATTCTATGGAGAATGAACACAACCCTGTGAGATACAAAAAAGAACAAGACAAGGATGCCTGTCGTCTTCACTCCTGCTTATTTTGGTTCTTGAAAGATTAAATAGAGGTATAAGACAAGATGAGAGAATCGTGGGAATCAAGATCAAAAGAGAAACTTATAGGTTAAGGCCGTTTGTTGATGATCTGGTGTTGGTTTTGGAGGATCTGTTAAGAGGAATAGTAATATTAGATTTAAAAAAACTTGGTATGCTATCAGGTTTTAAAATTAATAATAAAAAGACGAAGATGTTAACAAAAATATGAATATAGAGGATCAAACAAAACTGATGAAGAAAACTGGGTTTAAGACTGAGAAAAAATATTTGGATATCACTGTGACAAATATGAATTACAGTATATGTTATTTCAAAATGACTGTAAAGACATAGAATGAAGTTAAAAATTTTCTTCAATGAAGATGAAATGTTCTGCCTAGAATGGTCTTGTTTCAGACAATACTGGTTTTGACAACTGATGTACCATTTAAACAATGGCGAAACAAAAAATCTTAGTCATAAGTTAAATAGAATATTTTTAAAAATTCTATTTTGATAGGTCAACACTGCAGCTCCTTTTTTGAAAAAGAAAAGAAAAATGACCTGTTAAGACTCCCCTTAAAAAGAAAAAAAAGGGGGGAAAGCTTTCTTAAGCATAAGGCAATTCTAAGCATGGAACCAAGAGTTGCTGAGCTTCCTCTCCTTGGATGTGTTCAAGGGGAGGGTGCACTGCCACTTGGCAGGGATGCTCTGATCTAGACCAAGGCATGTCCAACCTTGGCAACTTTAAGATGAGTGGACTTCAACAGCTGCGCTGGCTGAGGAATTCTGGGAGTTGACGTCCACACATCTTAAAGTTGCCAAGGTTGGGCATGCCTGCTCTCAAACCTTGCGTAAGCAGGGGTGGGATTCCAAGTCCCAAATGGCTCTTTTCCAATTGAAGTATTCTCATCAAGTAGCTCATCACTGTGCGGTGTTAAGGCAATTGCTCCTTTCCAGGAGAGAAGGAAGTTCCAGAGAGGAATTGTCCATGTGCATTTAGAGCAAAGAGAGGAAGCATTGTTCAGAGTGCTCTCATGTATCTCTCATGCACAAGGAGAAAACGAAGCAAGACACATTTGAAAAGATCTGCCCTTCCGGATGCAAACTGACTTGATATCAAGAGAGGGAAAGGTATTCCTCAGATGTTGCCTCCTTCCCATCTCAGTTTGGCAGTTCATGCCGTGCCAAATCCTGCATTTTTCTGTTCATTTTTCACAAAGGGTTGCACTGTTTTCTTGTCTTTCTCTTCTTAATGCGTTTTGTGCAATATGGAAAAGGAGGAGGAGGAAGAGGCGGGAGAAAGAGTGTGGAAATGCAGGAGATGCATAGCCTGCCAGCAATGAAATGGTCGACTGTCTCCAGAATCGCAAGAGAGAGTCCTCCAGGTCTTTGTCAGTGGTATGTTGCCACAGCGATGGCTGAGCCAGGCTAAACATGGTTAATGCAAAACTGTGAACTAGCAGGCAACTGCAGTATAAGCAGCCCGGTCTGAAAGCTTTTGCCATTTTTACCCAAATGAATGAGGCTGTCAAAATCTGAAGGAGCAGAGTGATGGGTCACATCCTGTGGTGATCTTCCAATAAAATAACGTTGACAAATAATAAGCTGAGTTGGCCCAACACAGAGTGAGCTGGACTACCGTAGATCTTTCTGTTTTGGCAAGTTAGATTTCTTTTTCTTATTTTACTTGCATGGAAGCTAATGAATGTTATCAAACAAGACCTACCCTGATACTGTAATTTATTGTATCACCATAGACTTTTCCAAGTGATACAGTTGTTTAGAGCACAATTGTACTCTGAGCAGTTTTTAGAAGTCCCAAGTCGATGAAAATAGCTCCAGGGTTTTAGCAGAGGAGGTTTCCTGCAACACAGCTGGAAATGGAGAGATTTCAGCTGTTAAAAATGGGTAACGTCAAAATGACAGTAGGGAAGTGTGCACACAATGTCCCAAGTAGTGGACTGCATCAGACAGCTTGTGAAGCTCCTCTGTCTTGGCTTTCCCCTCTGTAATGGACTTGATTTACTTCACTTGAATGAAACAGTCACTCTGGAATCTAAACAGGAATTCACAAGGGATTTCCAAGCAACCCGCCAATTTCCAAATATGGGAGCATACAGGCAGCAGAAGCACCAGAATCATGCTTTGCATGAGAGGCAGCATGAGGTTCTGCCAACTGCAGGGCCTCCTTTATGTTTCTTCAGATACTTGCTTTACATCTTTGGTCAGGTTGAAGAACTTGGAAAAAAATAATGGAGAGCAAAATGCTATATGAGGTTGATCATCGGTAGAAATAAACCCTGCACCAGTAGTTCCAAAATTACACCTCCAATATTTATTTGGACACTAAGGAAATTTAGTTCCTAACCTCTAGAATTGTGTTTTAAGAGCTTTTTGCAAAGAAAGAGAGAGTTGAAAGCATAAAACTTCATCTGTGGGAAGATCAACTTTGCCCCTATCTTAAGGTTCTGCTTCTTCAGCTAGATAGTTTACATTTTAGGTTTTTTTTAGTGAATTGTGCTCAATTCGCAACAAGTCTCAGCTTGCCATGCAGAAGGAAAAATAAAAGTACAAAGCACAGCAAATTCAAAGAAGACGACCTCAGTTGTGAGGCATGTTAGCTCTCTAAAGCATGGAGGACAGATGAGACACAACGGACAAAACCTTGGACCTGCTGGTAATGCCCTCTTTCTGTTCATCCAAAGGCATCTCCCACTGGATTATGTCAGCACCAAAACACCAAGAAGCCACAGAAATAAAGCAAATATCCCTGTTTATTAGAAATCCAAGGACATTTTGATATGATTAACCAAGCATGCATGATGGTAAAGATGAGGGACCTAATAATTTGCAACCCTCCACCACTGTTATTGTTGCCCAAACTACTCAATATGAAGGATGATTAGGGTCACCATATATAATGTATTGTCCAAACCAGCCAGGATACCACTCACTTGTATACCTCATGGCCAACAGGGACAGCAGTGTCAAATATTTCTCCCACCATCACCCTAGACTGGAAGGAATTAGCTGGCCCTCTTGGATACAAACTGATTGGATATGTGCATGGCCATTGGTTATCTTGCAGATTTAACACATGTTAAATGAGATTTCTATTATGTGCATGCCACATAGGAATAGACAAGATCACGGCAGAAGCTGGAAGTCAAGAAGCCCCTGAGCTACACCACAGCAAACAGCCTAGAGCTCTGCAGTTCTGGGGCTGCTTGCTGCTCACAGAGCAGGGTGGCCAAAAGAGATGTGTGGGGCAAATAGGCGGTTGGGGGGAGTTTAAGTGGGACAGTCCCTTACCTTGGAAAAACTGTGGCTCAAGCCTGGGAGGGACCAAGCCAGAAATGGCTTGGCTTGGGATGGGTCCTTGGCTAACAACTAGTGGAATTAGGTTAATGACAGCACTGGGAAGTACAGGGGTTTTCTTCACTAAGCGATGTGGTCATGTGACATTGAATTTTACAACTGCATTGCTTAGCGAAGAGAAATTCCATCCCAATGGTCATTGTAACTTGAGAGCTACCTGTTCCAATCTTTGCTGTTACAGAAGTCAGTACACCTTGGTTCTCATAAGGCATAGTGCTCATAGGAGAAAGAGAGACAGCAAACATGGGGTTGGCCAAGGGGGAAGCCTTAAAACACGAAGGTGGTTGACATCAAGAAGCTTGGAAACGGAGCTAAAACAGCTAACATGGTCATTATTAAATAGCTCTGGTGACTGTTGTGGATGGCCTGCTGCTTTTAATCCAGAGATAGGGTGGCTGGTGATCAGAGCAAGGATGGGGCAGTTTGTACTGCTGAAGGCAGCAACATAGAGCGGCTTATGCATGCTAGGCATACATACATCAACATCTGTTAAGCTCTCCTCATCACTTTCTGAGAGACATGCACAGGATGGGAGGTAGAACTGGGACAAAAATACTTAAAATGTCAAACCGTTGATGAGTCAATTATCTCATCTAAAGAAGAGGAAAGTGGGAAAAGAAATGGTTCACTTCCATTCTGGAAGGGGGGAAACTGAAACAGCTTTTCAGTGTCCCTTAAGTGAAAGTCTGGAAAGCTGTGTGGCCTGCCTCTTTCAGTCACCACCTCTCCAACTGGGGATGCTGTCAGTGATGAGGAGAATGTTCAAACGTTCATGAACTGTAGAGCATCAAAGTTAACATGCTTGCGGATGCTGGTGTCTTGAATTATATCCAACGATTTCCCAACAGGTAGACACGGACATCGTCTGCAAAGCGACAGAACCTCGAAGGGCAGAAGAAAATCATCTTTCACTCATGGTCCGAAGTTCAAGTTGACAAATTCTGCTTTTTAAATTTGGAGAAAACCCTGCTTTTGTGTCTGTCACCCAAGTGCATCTTGGGAATTGTGGCATCCATGACTAGTGAGTTTTGGGTTTTTTTTGCAACCTGGGGACTTTGAGATATTTTCTATGTACCTCACCCTCCACTTCTGTGTTAACAGTAATTCAGTATATTTTTTAACGAGAACGTTTTTGCTTAAGAATTACAAAACTTTGCATGAATCTCGTTATTTACTATACAAAATACATATATCTTTTAATGATTTTTGAAAATTAAGATTTCATTATTTAAATAACAACACATATAAGGCAATGCTTAGCCCAATAACACTGATTAAATACTGATTAAGTCATGGCTGGAAAAGAGCACTTCATTTGCAAGGATACGAGCCAGCAGAAAGAAAATACTGTACTCAGAAGGGAGAGTGATGGGTACAGTTTTTGCATCTCATTCTGTTGGCACAAAGGCTCTGCTGTCAATTCTCTCCCCAGAGATGTTGTGGCTGTTCCAGAATCAGAGCAAAATATCTCTGCTCTGGGAGGCAGCCTGGCTCACTCCCTTGTCAAAAATGGAGTCAACTCCCTTTGAAGAAGACGTCTTGCATCATCAATGCTACACGTAGGGAACGAGTGGCTCTTCCTTACATGTTGGAGGAGTTGTGGGATATGCTAGCTTCCCCAGACATTGAGTGGCTAGTTTGACAAACAGCTAATATTCCTGGGGTAATAGGACAACCTATACAACTCTGTTGAAAGCTTCTCTCCCTTTTAAAGATAAAAAGGTGAATTTGACTTTGAATTTGTTCCTTGATGCAATATGCCCAGTCAGAAAAAGGAAATTTACTTATAAACCTAAACAAAGGCAAACACGATTCCCTTCTTGTGCAAGACCTTGACTAAGCTTGACTAAGTTCACAAACTAGCTTTGGAAATCTTCTTTCTAGTCATCTAAAGTTCATTGTGTGTTTGCTCTGTATTCAGAGAGCCCTTTCACTTTTTTTTTGTCTTTTATTGACCATATGAAAGAGAGCTGTTTGTGTGTGGATACCAAATATCTGGTCCATTTTCTCTTTTTCCCCCCTGGAAATTCATTGTCCTTGAGTCAAAGGTTTACAATATTGCTTTTCTTAAATGACCTCAAACTCTAGACAAATACATTACCAGTAGGTCTTGTAAGTATCATCTTACATCAGGCTCAGTTTGAAAGCAGAAAAGCATGTTGAAGGTGAAATGCAGGATTTAAATGCTTTTTTTTTTGCATTCTCAATAATGGACCAGGGAGTAGCCGTGTCTCCTTTATCTCAGAAGCCTCAATCATTTTGAGGGATCCTTTTTTTGGAGAGCAAAATCAGAGGAGAAATCATTTGCTAAGACTCCAGGCTCTCAAGGGGAAAATCTTCTTGTTGATTTTCAAAGCCAAAGTTATTTTAAAGTGTGAAATCCTAGCATTTCATCAGACCATAATCTAATGATGCTCCACTCCACCAGAAATTACAGGGAGATGTTAAGGAAAAAGTGAGCCAGAAGTAACCCGATTTGCCAACCCGTGTCACCTTCTATATTTTCTAAGCAACCATGACTAGTCCAAGTTGCAAAAGTGTAGGATAAAAGTTGAGCAAGTTATTGCCAGAAGTTATAAACTGAGACCTGCTTTTATGCCTGTCACCCAACTGCAACTTGGGAATTGTAGCATGTATAAAAAGGTGACTCTTTTCCAGGGGTTTTGAGATACTTTTTCTAGGGATTTTGAGATACTTTTCTCCAACTAACTGTTATCAAATGGGGATTGATTCCAAGCTGGAGTAAATCTCCCAGGTTACTACAAGCAAAGGCAGCGGCTTCAAACCTTGAATGATTGTTTGGGTTTCTTTGACAAGGAGAAATTGCCTTGCAAACGTGTAGAAGCAGTACTCTTAATATTAGAGGGGATGCAATAAATTAATATGGATTGTTGCTGTATGAATTTTTATGAATTTGCTGGATTTTATATGAATTTGCTAAACTCCATGGTTGCAAATAAATGCATTACTCTTGTTTGTGAAGACTCTCACTCGTCCAGGGTAATTGCATTGCAGCAAAAGTTTAAAAAACAGGCATCTGGATTGGATTTTTCAAGTCGAAGACGTTTCACCTTTAATCCAAAAGGCTTTCT